>CM034706.1:11152712-11173511 GCA_020142125.1 Phrynosoma platyrhinos
CAGTCTCAAGGTCCCTTACTTCCAAGAAAGGGCGCAGTTGGCGTATCATATATATCTCACCTTTCTCCCAAAATGGGATCCAAGGCAGCTTAAAGGTGGCAATATTTTTAAAAATAAAAAACAGTTAAATCATTAATTAGAAAAGTTAAAAGAGAATTAAATATCAGTTTCATTAAAAACATGGTTAAAAAAACACTTACAGCAAATTTATCACTTAAACTCCTTAAAACTTAAAAAAAAAATACAGCCCAACACTTTATGCACACACTACAACTAAATAATTAAAATTCAAAAAGTCTGCCTAAGTAAGAACACCTTCTACCTGCTGGCAGAAACACAGAAGGGAGGGAGTCAACTGGATCGCCCATGGAAGGGAGTTCCACAACCTCAGAACCACCACCAAGAAGGCTTTCTCATGAGTCTTCACCAACTATGCCTGTGAGGGTCATGAGACTTTGAGAAAGCCCTCCCTTGCACATCTTAATGCACACCCTAGCTTATGTAAGGAGATACAGACTGCTGCCACACTGCAGAATTAATGCAATTTGACACTGCTCTAACTATTATTTTTCCATCCTATGGAATCCTGGGTTGTGGTATCAGAACTCTCTGAACAAGAAGGCTAAATATCTCACAAAACAACATACCCAAGAATTCCATAGCATTGAGCCATGGCAGTTAAAGCAGTGCCAAATTGCTTTAATTCTGCAGTGCAGATGCAGACCCAGTCTATCAGATAGTCTGGACCCAAGCCATGTAGGGCTTTAAAGGTCAGAACCAGAACTTTGAATTCGGCCCAGAAGTGGACCGGTAGCCAATGTAGCTGTTTTAATAGGGGATGGGTTCACATAATCTTTATCCAAGGTCTGAAAACCTAGCCTTATGTGCAACGACTAAGGGAGTTGGATATGGTTGGCTTGGAGAAGAGAAGACTAAAAAGGTGACACACACAAAACCTAAAAAACCTCAGGTGTAACAAAATCTACTTTCTTCAAAGGGAAGTTCTGGGGCTTAAATCAATAAAGGCGAATGAAATGCTTTGATGTCTATGGATGAAAAATATCCTGTTCATCAACCTTATGAAAAGATTGACTTTTCAGAGCAGAGGATCAAAGAAGGGGAAAAGGGAAAGACAGATGCTATCAGCATTCATCTTAAATGGTATTGTGGCTCCAAAAATGCTGATTGGATATAAATGTCATGACTAAAATTAGTGTCAGAAGAAAGATGCACTAAGTGTACATTATCTTAGCTAGAAAAATGAAGGAATACAAGATTTCCTCTGCTTCCAGAAGACCAGAGAAATGTATGCATGATAGAGAGGGGATTGCTACAGCCTGAACCATAGCAGCCTCTGGTGCATCTGGCTGAGGATGAGGAAAGCATTGAAAATGGTGATCCATCCTTAAGATGCCTCTTTGCTGGTTTGCTCCAGAATATGCTCCACTTGCCCCTATTTATGTCTCTCCTGTATTTCACACCAAATGATTTCCTTCTAGTTCTTATATATTTTAGTAGAAATACCACTGGTTCAGCCTAATGAAGGTGTACCCACACTGCAGAAATAAAAGCAGTTTGACACCACTTTAACTGTCATGACTGTCCTACAGAATCTTAGGATTTGTAGTTTGGTGAGGCAGCAGAGCTGTGTAACAAACTAGGCTGAATACATCACCAAACTACAAATCCCAAGATTTCACAGGATGGAACCATGGCAGTTAAAAGTAATGGCTGTAGACCTCTTTAAATTTTTTCCCCTCCTTCCATCTCACATCTCTGCTAAATTTTCATGCTTGTCTTAAATATAGAATGCTCCTTCTGTAGCAGGTTCTCACATATGTGTGGGTGGATGGTTCCATATCCATCTACAAGTACACTTCAGTTAAGAAACATAACTGGGCATTGCTTCTAGAATTGTCCAAGCCATTGTATTTCCCATCACCATGTATGGATGTGAGAAATGGATGGTGAAGAAAGTGAATAAGAAGAATATCAGGTCATTTGAGATGTGATACTGGAGAGTAATGCTGAGGGTACTGTGGACAGCCAAGAAGTCAAACAAATGGATCCTTGATCAGATCAAGCCTGAATTCTCATTTTGGCCACATCATGAGAAGGCACAACTCATTAGAAAAGCTAATAATGCTGATCTAAAGGTGGGGCAGCCATAATATATAAAAATCTAATATAATCCACCTATGGCGTGAGTCAGCCTGCCAGGATAATTTGGCAATCTGATATAAACATGGATATCTTTGAAACCACACTGTCACACATTTGGACTCTCTTCCCCCCTATAAATCATGGTCAGCATTGATGAGGGAGGGAACCTTAAAGGCCATACATAGATGGTAACACCCATTAGATTATCAAAAATGGCAAAAAAAAAGCCTCCCCAAAATGCTGCTGAAGAGGTTGTAAGACTCTTGGTTCCTATTTACACATGCGGTTGTAAATTAGAGGTTAGAGCTGTCTGGAATGTTGGTTTTAACTCAAATTTCTGATTTTGTAGAACAACTTGTACAATTTTGCCCAGATCTTTTAAAGCTCTCGATTTAGAGCAAGGACAATAGCCACTTGAAAACTGCTACGGGTCACTCACATCTGAACTCAGGATGAGGTCCAGCGATGAGAACATGACTGGGCACCTTGCTCTGACCTCAGAGCGAGTGACCCATGGTGGCAGCAGATGCACTGGGTGGTTCAGTGGGAACAAAGGGCTATAGATCCTCCTGCAAGAACTGGAGTAACAGGTATATTTTTTAAAACTGTTTTAAGAGTGTTATTCCCCAGTTCCTTTGCAGAACATGCCAGATATTGTCTAAACAGCTCACACCAGAACTGAGTTTTGGGACATCCTTCATCCAACCATCCATTGCGCAAGGATGGTGCCATAACGGGGAAGGGAAGGAACAGCCTTTTGGCCCATGCACAGAAGGACAAAGAAGGCAAAGAAATTTATTAAATTTAAACATAACATACAAACAACCCTCAAACACACCCACACACCCACACACACCATTCTGATCCTATTAGAGACCATTGAAGCACTGCATCCAGTCATCTAGGGATGTTTTTTTTTCCCATCAGCCTCCACCTTTCTTATACTTTTCATTTTGGTGGCCAAACTTACATATCTAAGCTTTTATTTAAAAAATGCTGGGGATAGCTGGTGATCCATATGGTTGCCATTGACTTGAGGGCAGTTAGCAACAACAACAAAAGCTGGTGAGGCAGGCTTATCTGCTGACTACTTTTCCTCTCTACTACAAGTTGTACATTTGGTTGTGCAGGTTTGCTCTTCAAGAGTAATATAGCACTATCAATGTGTGCCTCCCTCCCCCAGGTACAATTGTGGCTAAAGCATTAGACCAAGAATCAGTAAATTGTAGCCTGTGGGCCTCAGATCCCCTCATGGGCAAAAGTAAAATTTGTTTGCCTCCAAATGCTCTCTACATGGCATATAGGATCTCATTGTGGTGCCTCCTGGCACTTTTTTTTTTTTAAGAGAAACTGTACAGGTAGTAACTTCTGTTGATTTATGGTTAGAAAGTGTGCAGAGTGTATGCAGGAGTGCCTTTCGCCAGCTCCATACATCTCTGGATCTGTAACTTGCTGAAGCCTTCTGGCATTCCATGAACCAGATCAGAGACCAAATTCTCTTCAAAAGAAGGGACTTTATTCTTCAGATGCTGAATTAACATAGTAACTATTTACATTGTAGAAAAGTCATTAGAACAAAGAAAACTCCGTGCCAAGCCATGCCAACCCCAGCAAGCTACTCAAGGAAAAACTCCACCCCCAGGTTGTTACCTTTATAGACATTTGCTAAACAGCTCTAAACCCAGCCTTCTTCTGTGTGTCATGTGTCATTTGACCCTGGTTCTCACCAAACCCGATGACCTAATCTGTTTACACTCTTTCTTCCATGTTCCCAGGCTCGCTGACTTTGACTGTGTTCTGTGTGTGTTGTTTACTTGTAACCCATCTGCAGGCTGAAACTTTTACAGGAGAAATTTTTTCACATCTCTACATTTCCATTTTGACTACAAAGCCCAACAACTTCTTCTCATTTCCTGTTGTTAAAAATGCATCTTCTGGGAGAAAAATGGACTGGAAAATGCCCTCATGTCCCCAGGGGGCATTTGGGTGCAATTAGAGGGCTTTTTTTTTTTTTGGCAGGATGTCCACTGGGGGTGCAACCCTCCAGCATCTACTGCAAGGCTGATGAGGCCCCATTGTTGGAATATGGATGGGATATACAGTCAAAGTGAAATGTAGAGATGTGTATGTGTGGAAAAATCTCTTATGGGAAAAGTGTCTAAGGAAACAAAGAGGACTCAGCCAGAAGATGGTTTAAAGCCAAAACAATTTCACACAGTACAGAATAACAAAAACACTTTGGGCCTGGGAACAGGTAAACACATGAGCTCATATGTTTCTCATGAGAACTAGGTCACATGGGGAATGACACACAGTTAGAGGCTGGTCTAGAGGCTGGGATACAGCAGATCATCCAATCATCATATACGTTAACACCTAGGAGGTGGAGTATGAGATGGGCCAAGAGTTCCTTTGTTCACCTTTGTTAAATACTTGCTATATGTTTTTTCAACTTAACTGGATAACTATGACAACAACATCTACAAGATGTGACCCTATGATCTTTGCCATTGGCAAGATGGATTGTATATATTTCTTTTCTGTTTTTATTATGCAACAATAAAGCTTTACTTTGGATTTACAAATGTGTCTTCATGGAAACATTTCCAGGATGGTTGGTGAAAGGAATCAGGCTTCTGAACTCTGCGGCATTTACAATCACATCACACAAATCAACACCCATAGCTTCCCACAGTTGCTCACCCCTTTCTTAGACTGTTTCTCATTTATGATACCTGACTAGGATCTGCACTTTGTTGTTTGTTAACTATCAACTTATAATGACCCCATGAATGAGAGACCCCCAAGTCACTCTATCGTCAACAGCCTTGCTCAGGTCTTGCAGATTCAGGGCTGTTGCTTCTTTGACTGAGCTTATTCACCTGTAATGCAGTCTTCCTCTTTTTCTCCTGTCTTCTGTCTTACCAAGCATTATGGGTTTTTTTTTGTTTTGTTTTGTTTAAATGAGTTCTCATGATATGGCCAAATTACAACAGTCTCAGTTTAGTCATCTTGACTTCTAGGGAGAGTTCAGGTTTGATTTACTCGAGGACCCATTAATTTGTCTTTTTTGCAGTCTACAATATTTGCACAACTCATCTCCAGTACCACATTTCAAATGAGTTGATTTTCTTCCTATCAGCTTTCTTCACTGTTGAGCTTTCACAAACATACATAGAAATGGGAAACACGATGTCATGGACAATCTTAACTTTAGTATTCACTAATATATCTTTATACTTCAAGATCTTGTCTAGTTCTTTTATAGCTGCCCTTCCAAGTTCTAGTCTTCTTCTGATTACTTGACTGCAGTCTCTGTTCTGATTAATGACTGAGCCAAGGTAGGGAAAATCTTGAACTATTTCCATGTCTTTGTCCTCTGCTTTAAAGTTATGTAAATCATCCATGGTCATTATTTTTTTTCTTACTCTTCTGCTGTATCCCAGCCTTTGCACTTTCTTTCTTGACTTTCTTCAGTAATCATTCCAAGTTTTGCTATTTTCTGCTAGTAGCAGTGTATGATCTGCATCTTAAATTATTGATGTCCCTTCCTCGAGGATATATTCAGGGTATAAATTAAAAGATATAGGGTGATAAATTGCAGCCTTGGCTGACCCCCTTGCCAACTGGAAACCATTCAATTTCTTCATTTCTGTTCTGACAGTAGCCTCTTGTCATGAAAACAAGGTACTATATCTGAATTTTTGAAGTTGATGTGCCTCTTATTAGGAGCACCTCTATGACACACCATTTTCATCCAAATTGTCACAAACAAACAAACAAACAAACAAACAAATCAAACATGGAAGATAGAAGCAAATCACTAACCTTTCAAATTTGTACAAGTCTTCTCCCTCATTGATCTTCCCAGCTCCTTCTTGAGGAGCTAATGTTGTTATTCATCCTTCTCAGCATACTAAAATTATATTACCAGTATCACTTTTTTTTCATTTCATATTTCATTTATGTAAATTGCTATTTGTCCTAGATCTCACTGCTTTGGTTGTTGTTGCCATTTGAAATAGCCAGTGTTCAAATTGAGGTGCTGAAGCATCATTCCAAGCCATTAATATCAAACTCCATATTATGATACGCCAGCTCATATACCAAACATCACATTTCACTGGGACCTAAACAGGGGAGGCTATTTTATTTAATTAAAACTGCAATTACAATAATGGCAAATGAAGACAACTTGATGCATTATTCATGCATAAGACTATGTGCAATGGACATAAATTCTACAGAATTGGATGGGAAGGATTGAACACAGTCCAGTTCATAACTGAGCAGTTCCTCCACAGTTTCTGTTATATTCTGAAGAAGCTACTAACAAAGTGCTAAACAATGTTCAGATTTTATTTTACACTCACAAGGGTTGACATTTTTATTCTGCATTGGGCTTGCATAGTTCAAACCAATGCATAACTCCACATAAAGAGATTTAGACCAATAGTTCTCAGTCTTTAGTCTTCCAAATATTTTGGACTTCTGGTCCCAGAATCCCTGACCGTGGACCACGCTGGTTATGGTTAAAACACTTGGAAGACCAAAGTTGAGAACTATTGGTCTAAATCTCTTTATGTGGAGTTATGCATTGATTGAACTAAGCAACTCTCATGTTGAATGTCTGAAGTTGTACAACCAAATATATAACCCAGTTCATAGAAACATATGCAATGGAACTGCATGCTCATATCAGCTTCTGCAACATTTAACTGAATGTGGACATTTTGCATCAAGCAAAAATGTCCAACTATTTCTATAGGAGAACCTATGTGTAAGATGCCAACAGGATTCCAGCTAACATTTTATTTTCATTTTTCTATTCATTTCTTCTAAAAAAATTCACAAGTTCAGTTCAAGTGATGGGCACTGGTCCTCTCTGTTTTTCAATCTCAGACTCCTTGAGCACATAAGACAGAAAGGATCCATTTGGAGAAACCCATCTTTGCATATGAGCCCCTAGTAGCCTAGGGTTGGTGAAACCCAACGTGGTTACCTGGAAAGGGATGCTGCACTCTCACTGCTTTGCTCACCTGGCTAGCTTTCCTCCACCCACCTAGACCCAAAATGGGCTGCCAGGGGTTGGGCATGTAGTTGGGCAAATGAGGCAGCGAGAGAGGAAAGGAGGAAAGGAAGGTGGAGCTTCTCATTTGGGCTTCTCTGTGGTCATGGCTCTCTCAGCCTAAGGACTCAATGTAGTGGAGAGGGGATGGGCACTGGTAGGTGGTTGCAAGCTCACTGCAACCACTGGTGCCTGCCCATTTGTGCTTCTCTATGGCAGTGGCTTTCTTAGCTGGAAAAGCCAAAAAGAAAAAGGAGCAGGTGCAGGCAGCTGTGATGATCTGTTGTTACCACCTGGCAGCCAGTGGGTGGGAAAGGGAACCTGTGGTGGCAGGAAGGAGTCAGTGATGCTACTGCTGCTGTTGCTGGCAAGTTCCTTTCCTGGCCACCTCTGGTGGCCCCACTGGACCTGGAAGGGGCAGTTGGGTAGCAACATTACTGTATGCCCCATCAGTGACCATGGTGGGCAGAGGTGTCCTTGAAGTGTCACCCAGTGCATTCTCACTCACCCGTAATGGCACCCCTATGAACCCCCTCCTTGGTTGCATGACATTCATTACATTGTTGTGTATAGCCTCTTTAAAAGGCAAATCCAGAAAGTCTCTTGGGAAGGAAGGCTTGTGATAGGAATAAAAGAGAATGCTTTAAGCTTGAGGCCAACTTGGCAGAGGAGCTGAGACTTGTTTAGTAGCGGCTGGTGACATTCATGTTAGAGGGCCAGTGAATTCATTCTGGCCAGTGAATTCACCTGCTATGGGTTTATTCTCAGTCATGTCTGATGGACGTTCTCCTACCTTGTTTGCACTTGAGCAGTTCTGCTCAGAATTAGGCTGTTGTTGGGTACTCAACAACACATACTTTCCCTTCCCTAACACACATTCTCTTACTTAATGCATGTTTTCTGCTTTCTATTTTAGACCTTATGTATCCTGAATCTATTATTTATATTTTGGGAGTTTAAATTGAGTAAATTTTAACCCTAATTAGTGCTCAGTCTGTATCACCCTAGTGATATTGGTACTATATTGCCCCTGGGCATCTGTTTTCTGTTTTCTCCTTAGAGGCCATCACAGCCCTGGGATTATTCAGTCTACTTCTTTGGAGGTTTTTAAACAGAGGCTGGATGGCCATCTGTTGGGGGTGCTTTGATTGTGAGTTCTTGCATGGCAGGGGGTTGGACTGGATGGCCCTTGAGGTCTCTTCCAACTCTATGATTCTAAACTTTATGCTTCTTTTAAGTCTGACACTGTTCTTTATTCCAGAAGCTTTTAATTAATAAGGGTAGCTAAAGAAATCTGTGTATAGCACTCCTTTCCAGTATATGAAATATATTTAATCCTGTGGAAATGACAAAAGACCCAGACCTTGTCTTTGGATTCCCTGTGTTTTCCATGTCCATGAATGTGGTTGAGTCTTAATTAAATCACAATAATTGCATTTTGAATTTCCCTTCTGAGAATATTTCATTTCACAATGTAGCCATCAGCAGCACAGGAGTGCAACTCTGGGTCCCTGGTTGCATGTCTAGCACTAATCAAAAAGGCCACTTGAAACAATAAGGAGAAATCTCTTGCTGAAATTAATCTTCCTTATATGTCTATGAATATTCAGCTCCTCTCTTTTTCTATTTTTTTAAAAAGCTACTTTTGGCCATGATTCTACTTTGATTTTCTCAATCTAGAATAACTATCTAATCAATTATTTGTGACTATAATCCTGTGAGCCGATATGGCATAGCAGTTTGAGTGTTGGACTATTACTCTGGAGACCAGGGTTCAGTTCCCCATTCTGCCATGCAATCCCACTGGGTGACCTTGGGCAAGTCACACTTTCTCAGCTTCAGGGGAAGGCAATGGCAAAACTCCTCTGAACAAATCTTGCCACTCCATGATAGGGTCACCTTAGGGTCACTATAGGTTGAAAATGATTTGAAGGCACATAACAACAACAACCCTATAGTTGAGATAGTACACTGTATAATGTGAATCTCTGCATGCAGAATTATGTCACACAACCCTTGTATTGAATAGCAGTGTTGCATCACTGAACCAAAATAACAAACGTGCAACTAAATGCACAACCCAAATGTTCATGTGCATCCTCATGTAATTGTTGTTGTGTTCCCCCAGGACTCAGATTCAGAAAGTGAGAAAGAGGGGCAAGATGAGGCAGAGAGGGCAGAGAAAAAGACAAGAGGGCCCTGCCAGTGAGACAGAATGCCAAGAAAGCATGGCAGTTGTGGAACAGCAAGACACAGAGCTTACAGTACCTACTTTTGCAGACCAAGGGAGAAAGAGAGAGGGGCCTGGTGTAGGTTGGAGTGTTTAAATGCCAGACACTCATTAATCAGGGAACTGCTGCATGCTGAAAACTGGCCATAAATTCCAGCATCTCTCTCAAGCAACTTGTTGCTCGCAACAAACCTTTCCTGGGGGATGCAACCTTCTTGGCTTATGTTCCTGGCTTGTGTTGCCTGATAACCTCATACCTTACTCCATTTTCAGATTGTACTTTTGGATGTCCTTTTTGGATTGATTGATTGACTTGGACTGACTTGACTACTCTGCTACATCATCCTTGCTGGTGAGGTGCCAGAACAGGACAGCAATGTGCAATCTATACACAATTCTCACTCATACACAATGAAAGTGCATGGGCAACTCTGCCTCCACAGTCTGGAACTGAATGAAGCCATTCTGCATCTGACCAAGTAGCCAACTACAGGTGTAATGTCAGCAAGCCCTGACTTATATCTACACAAATGCACTGTCAGTACACACTTACACACCAACACCCATATACCAGAATATCAATTTATTTATTTTGATATAGGAATAACTACATGTGGACCCAACCAGTGGACTGGAATTTTTGAGCTTAGATTAAGCCCCCTCCCCATACCCTGTAAGTTCTTTACTGTTGCTGAATGAATTTAATAGTCTTAGCTGGAATTCAGCATGTGACTTACATGTGCAGGAAATGGAAGTGAGTTGTTTTGAAATATACACATTCACCAAGGGACTGCTATGACATTACAATATATGGATGTTGCACAATGGTAGCCAGTGAAATGAGTGTACGTGCCATAGCTCCAATGTTCAATGGGCCCAGATGAGCATTGGGGCACATCTAATGCACATCCAGCTACTGGTTAAGAAGTGCTGGAGCACATCAGGAGTGTCCAATGTGCTTGAAAAGTGCCCAATACACATGAGGTGCCCACTGCAAATCAGAAGTGTCCAATTTGCATCACAAGTGCCCAATACTCATGAGATGTGCCTGATGCACATTGGATGTGACTAAGGCACATCAGAAGTGGCTGACACTTATCGGGAGCACCTGATGTGCCTAAGAAGTGCCCCATATGCATCAAAATAGCCTTGATGGTGCCCAGGTGTGCATCTTTGCACTTCACTAACAGGGTTTCATTGCATTTCTGCAACAGAAGTTATGGATATGTAAAATTATGAAACAATGGCCGTGATGTAGAATCTCAGACTTTGTAGCATATTGTTTAAAGGTGTAAGAATTGGCCATTTTCTCTTATGCATTCCAGAAAGAGCCTTGCTTTCCCCTTCATGCTACTGCAATTGTACAAAGAATTCCATCCAAATAAGGCTATAATTCTTTCATAAGGGTGTTGGACAGTCTGTAGTAAATCACAACGAGGGCAGAGTGTGAAATGGCAAGAATGTTCATCATTTGATGCCACAGCAGTTGGGAACATTGCATGTGTCCTAGAGATGCTGAAGAGATGGTGTGAGAGGGGTGAGGCTCAGTGGGAGGAGAAATGTGAGACCCTAGTTTTATTTTTTTCCTTTTTAAATTAAATTACAATTTTTTAATTTTAAAAAGTATTAACATTATTTTTAACTATATTTTATTTAATTTTTTTAAAAGCATCAAATCTTACCTAAATTTCATTTTAACACATGAAACAATATAAATGTAAATACATTTAGGCTGTGCATATGAGATTGTAGTTTAAAGGTATAATTTTAATTTTGCTAGTTGCTTTATGTCACAGTTATTGATATTACATTCAGTGATATGTTGGAATTACGAATTATGAGTAACATTAGTACAAAAAAATTGCTAAGGATTCCATATGGTGGAGCATGGGAGGAGGTCAAAAGGGGTGGTTACACCATGAGTTACCATGTCATGGGGTGACGCCAACCCAAGTGACACCACTGGATGGACTCTGCAACTCCAGGCTAGCCACTGAATCATCTGGGACAAGGGGAAGCATAAGGGTGTTTCTGTTGCATTTCAATCTTGTTTAAGTAATGAGGTCTTTCTGAACACTGATTTGTTGCAATATACCTTAATTGCCCATTAGACTTCATGCCTGGTTTGGAACAAAGTCCTGTATGTGTGTGAATCATGACTTGCGTTGCATCTACATTGCAAAAATAAAGCAGTTTGACACTGCGTTAACTGCCACGGGTCAATGCTATGGAATCCTGGGATTTGTAGTTTGTTGTGGCACCAGAGCTCTCTGACAGAGAAGGCTAAATATCTCACAAGACTGCAAATCCCAGAATTCCATAACATTGAATCTCAGAGGAAGGCAATGGCAACTAGCCTCTAAAAAATCTTGACAAGAAAACACCATGATAGGGTTGCTTTAGGGTCTCCATAAGCCAGAAATGACTTGAAGGCACACAACCTCAAAATCAACAAAAATAACAACAACTTCTTACAACCAGAAGGTAAATGTAAATGTACTCCTGCATGATAAAGCTCTGCTCCTTGTTACCACTGATACTAGCAGAAGGAAGCCACTTGAGCAGCAGGTGTTGGGCCTGGATTGGCACCTCAGTCTTCAATTCAAAGAAAATTCAAAAAGATCTTAATAGATTAGAAAGCTGGGCCAAAGCTAACAAAATGAATTTCAACATGGAGAAATGTAAGGTACTGCACTTAGGGCAAAAAATTGAAATGCATAGATATAAGATGGGGGACATCTGGCTTAATGAGACTACGTGTGAAAGGAATCTAGGAGTCCTAGTAGACCACAAGTTGAATGTGAGTCAACAGTGTGATGCAGCAGCTAAAAAGGCCAATGCAATTTTAGGCTGCATTAACAGAAGTATAGTATCTATCAGGGGTCCCCAAACTTTTTGATCTGGGGGCTGGTTCACTGGCCTCCAGATCTCTGGGGGGCTGGAGGCACGTGCGCATGTGCATGACTCTGCTGCCATTTTGTTTTCCAAAATGGCGCCCGGAGTTGGGCGTATGCACATGACTCTGGACACCATTTTGGAAGACAAAATGGCACTTGGTGGAGCGCGCAGGTGGCGGTGGCGGCAGCAGGACCGGCCACGGTCCATTAGGAAGGCCTTGATGAGCCGGGTCTGGCCTGCGGGCTGCAGTTTGGGGACCCGTGATCTAGATCATCAAGGGAAGTAATTGTGCCATTGTATTCTGCTCTTATCAGGCCCCACCTGGACTACTTTGTCCAGTTCTGGGCAACATCAAAAAGGATGTTGCAATACTGGAGCATGTCCAAAGGAGAGCGACTAAAGTGGTGAACGGTCTAGAAACCACGCCCTACGAGGAACGACTTAGGGAACTGGGTATGTTTATCCTGGAGAAGAGATGGTTAAGAGGTGATATGATAGCTCTGTTTAAATATTTGAAGGGATATCATATTGGGGGGGGGGGCGCTAGCTTGTTTTCTGCTGCTCCAGAGAACAGGACCCAGAACAACAGATACAAGCTCCAGGAAAAGAGATTCCACCTGAACATTAGGAGACACCTCCTGACAGTGAGATCTGTTCAACAGTGGATCACACTCCCTCGGAAAGTGGTGGAGTCTCCTTCTTTGGAGGTCTTTAAGCAGAGGCTGGATGGCCATCTGTTGGGGATGCTTTAATTAAGAGTTCCTGCATGGCAGGGGGTTGGACTAAATGGCCCTTGTGGTCTCTTCCAACTTTATAATTCTATGCTTAATATAGATGCCAAATATTTCTACAATGTGAATGCCTAAAACATACATAACTGTGTAAATAAATGTACAAATTGGAGAAAATGCAGGAGAAATCAATGGGTGAAGGAAACACAGAAGCCAGAAACCTGTTGGTTCTTAGGCATGTGTATATTTTCCTATGGAAGCTTTTGGGACATTTGGGTGCAAAAGAAGAGAGATGTGCATGAAGGGCATTGCTCATGTATGTGCATGTCTACTGTTTTATAAATACCGACTGTGTGTATTGACCATGGTTGCACATGTGCTTTTGGTTATACACTGAGTTGAACATTTGGTGACTTGGCTCAATTCCTCAGTGTTGCCATTCAACACAAGGCTTCCATGGTACAATGAATATGAAATCAAGCATCTGGAGATTTATGCTATACAATTCAAAGTAAGATTTTAGCTAGTCTTGTAACCTGAGACAAAGCAATGATGGCAAGAAAACTGGACTTCAAGTGGGACTTGAAGAAACTCTAAAATTCAGACAGAGATCGTCACATCCTTGTGTCTAATAAACGTATAGAATCAAAGACTCGTTGAATTATATATTTGGAAGAGGCACAGCCCTCTCCCTTGCAGGAAAACACAATTAAAGCACTCCTGAAAGATGTCCATCCAACCTTTGTTTAAAGACCACCAAAGAAAGAAATTCCACCATCCTCCAAGACAGTCCTTTCCAATATCAAACAGCTCTTATAGTAACATTCTTCCCATTGCTTATGTGGAATCACTGTCCTTGTAATTTGAATCCATTCTAGAAACAATTGACCACCAACAAACAATGAAGTCAAATCATGCCAGGTTACTAAGGAACACCACACAAACACATACATATACAGTCGACCCTCTATATCCACAGATTCAAGCATCCACAGCTTGAAAATATTTTTAAAATATAAATTCCAAAAAAAAACCAAATTTTTATTTTGCCATTTGATATAAGGGACAACATTTTATTGTGCTATTTGTATATCATGGGACTTGAGTATCTCTGGATTTTGGTATCCACAGAAGGTCCTGGAACCAACCCCCAATGAATACGAATGACCCATTGTACACAGAGTGAGACAGACAGACATTTGAATCGGTTCAAATCACAAGCCTCACAGCTTTAACCGACTGTATTTTGCACGTGGATGATGTATTTTCTGAGAGAGGTCTGAGCCCCAGCATCTATTATTTTAGAAATTAAACATACTAGCCCAGCAATATTGGACTAATCATCTGGTTATGGGGATTAGCTAAAAACAGCAGACCACCTGCTTTCTCCTAGACTGCTACCTGAAATTAATTAATTTTAAAAATCAATTATAAATTAATTATTATAGCAGACCCATTCAAAGGAGAAAACAGGGGTCCCAGCAGCCTCCAGCAGCAATAGGAATTGCACCCTGCCATTTCTTTCAAAGCTTTTGCTCCGACCAGAAAGTGCCTCTGTTTCCTCTAAGGGCTTGGCTAAGCTGCCTTTAATGAGCTCAGGTGCTCCTTGCTCCTTCATCGGTTCATTCTAAGAGCCCAGCGTAATTGACTGCATGAGAAAGTATGAAAGAATGTGACTGTGTTGATGTTACAAAATAAAATACAATGGGCCCTTGATATTCACTGGGGTTTGGTCCCAGGACCTCACCACCACCACCACCACCACCACCCTGATGGCCACCAAAATCCAAGGATGCTCAAGTCCCATTAAATACAAGGCCATAGTAAAATGGTGTCCCTTATATAAAATGACAACAATCAAGGTTTACTTTTTTGAATATATATATATATATATATATATAGAGAGAGAGAGAGAGAGAGAATGAATCCATGGATAAAAGCATCCATGGATATGGAGGGCTGACTGTAGGTTGGAATGGGAATATACGAGGGGTATTGTAAAGTAATAATTTTCACCCAGAAGTTATTATGGTATATTGATGAAATTTTGTCAGTCATCATCACCAAATGACTTTTTCTTTTCCCCCAGAATGAAAAATCCATCATGGTGTTGCTGATTTGATAACACAGATGATGTCATTCATGAAGTGGAGGAGTGGTTTAAGGTGCAATCTGCAGACTTCTACAATAACTGTATTTGGAGGGTCAAGAAATGCTGGGAAAATGTGTAAATTTGGATGCTGACTACATAGAGATAAGTTAACAATGACAAATCAAAATAAACTTTCTGTTAATTTTTTCAAAAAGTGATAATTAAAACTTTACGATACCCCCTCGTAATAATTTCAGAAAAATAAGATGAGGTTGGCCAAATGTCAGTGGTTAAATGAAACCTGGAATGTTGGCCTCAATCTTAGTAACTTATTCCCAACCAGGGGCATTACCATAAGGGGTGCAGGGAGTTCAGACTGCCCTGGATGACATCATATGTGGGGTAACACTATGATCAACAACAAACTCAATGGGACATCACAGCATATTACCATGCACTCAATAGCTTGTTTCCCACACAAACGTTGCACTGTAATATGGGGTAGCCCATGGATCTGATTGGTTGTTATTCTGGCTGGCTGGAGGAATCACATTTGCTGTCTTAGATGAGGCCCATAGAATCATAGAGTTGGAAGAGACCACAAGAGCCATCCAGTCCACCCCCTGCCATGCAGGAATTCACAATCAAAGCAACCCAAAGAGATGGCCATCCAGCCTCTGTTTAAAGTCCTCCAAGGAAGGAGACTCCACCATTCTCCAAGGGAGTGTGTTTCACTGTCAAACAGCTCTTACTGTCAAGAAGTTCCTCCTAATGTTGAGGTGGAATCTCTTTTCCTATAGCTTGCGTTCATTGCTCCGTGTTTTAGTCTCTGGAGCAGCAGAAAACAAGCTTGTTCCCTCCTCGATATGACATCCCTTCAAATATTTAAACATGGCTATCATATCACCTCTTAAATGACTCTTCTCTAGGCTAAACATACCCAGTTCCCTAGTCATTCTTCATAAGGCATAGTTTCCAGACCCTTCACCATTTTAGTCACCCTCATCTGGACACGCTTCAGTTTTTCAACATCCTTTTTGAATTGTGGTGCCCAGAACTGGACACAGGATTCCAGGTGGGGCCTGACCAAAGCAGAATACAGTGGCAGTATATGGCAGTATTACTTCTCTTGATCTAGACACTATACTTCTGTTGATGCAGCCTAGAATCACATTGGCCTTTTTAGCTGCCACATCCCACTGTTGACACATGTTCAACTTGTGGTCTACTAGGACTCCTAGATCCCTTTCACATGTAGTATCATTAAGCCAGGTGTCTCCCATCTTATATCTGTGCATTTCATTTTCTTGCCCTAAGTACAGTACCTTACATTTCTCCATGCTGAAATTCTTTTTGTTAGCTTTGGCCCAGCTTTCTAATCTACCTGTATTAAGATCATTTTGAATTTTCATCCTGTCTTCTGGGGTATTAGCTATTCCTCCTAATTTGGTGTCATCTGCAAATTTGAGAAGCATGCCCCCTATTCCTTCATCCAAATCATTGATAAAGATGTTGAAGAGCACAGAACCCTCTGGCACCCCATTGGTCACTTCTCTCCAGGATGAAGAAGAGGAGACATTGCTGAGCATCCTTTGAGTTCAGTCAGTCAACCAGTTACTAATCCATCTAACAGTTGTATTTATTATCTCGTTTGCAAGAATGTCATGGGGAACCTTGTCAAAGGCCTTACTGAAATCAAGATATGCTATAACCACAGCATTCCCTTCATCTACCAAACTGGTAATTCTATCAAAAAAAGAGATCAGATTTTTCTGGCATGACTTGTTTCTCTGAAACCCATGTTGACTTTTTGTGGTTATGGCATTCCCTTCTAAATACAGAATGCAGCAGCAGGGCTAGCACAATGGAAGTTTGTGGTAAAAACAGGAGAAATGACTTTGGATTCTATTGTAGGGTAAAATATATATATATAGAAAAAATGTATTTATTGTCTGTGTAAATCCATTTCAGGAGAGGAAAGGAGATAGACAAAATAGGTTGACCTATATTTGGTTAGAAGAGCCCCTAAAAGCTGTCTCTCATATATGAGTAAAAGGTAGCAGCCATTATTGGGGTTAAAGCCCCATGAAGGTTCCTTTGCAGACAAAGGAAAGCATCCAGACTGCAGAAATAATCCAGCTTGTTGACCCTGTTTTAACTGCCATGGCTCAATGCAATGGAATTCTGGGACTTGTAATTTTGTGAGACATTGAGCTTTCTCTGTCAGAGAGCTCTGGGCCATCACAAACTACAATTCCCAGAATTCCATAGTATTGAGCCATGGTAGTTAACATGGTGTAAAACTGGATTATTTCTGCAGTGCAGATGCAGCCAAAGAGACTAACTAACTTCTTCAGAGAAAGGGGAAGTGATATCTGCAGGTAAGAGGGAAGCAATTACACAGACCAAAGAAAGATACAGAGATATGAAAACAATGGGCAGGCATTATCTAAACTTCCTTCTCTTACTAATCACTTTGATCAAGCATCGATGCCTCTCTGCTTCCAAAAAACTTTATAATATATGCAGAATTTTGTGGAAAATTGATTTCTTAGAAGCATCCAGTAGCAGTAGCAAGCAAATACATTTCTATATTGCATATTGGTGTACTTAAGCACTCCCTAAGTGGTTTACAGTGTGTAAGCTAATTGGTTACAAGTTGGTTACTCATTTTAGCAACCTCAGAAGGATGCCAGGCTGAATAAACCCTGGAGCCCCTGGCTGGGATTGAACTCACAACCTTGTGGCTTGTGCATGAAGTGGCTGCAATACCAAGCATTTAACCACCGTACCACCAGGGTTCCCTACAAATCTACAAATGCTCAAAGCAAAGCACATGGAAGGCCAAAGTCACTTTCCATAAAACCTTTGACAAAAATTAGGAGCATAAGACTTCTCATTAGAAAGAGAAAATTACTTTCAGACGCTAATTGCTGACATTTATGTATTGATTTTGGACACACAGAGGGGAGAGAGCAATTAAAATGTTTACAGTTTCTAATTTTTCTTTACAACCCATTTGGTTATTATTTCAATTTACCTTTCGCCTAAGAAGATCAAACCAGGTAAATGTAACCGTCAAAAGGAGTAGGGTCACAAAATATCAGGACATGACATCAGTCTCCTTTCTTATTTCTCATACCCCCCGTTTGTGTGTGTGTGTGTTTGGCTAGACATGGTAACATCCTGGGGAACAGCTGGATGATTTATATCACAGATGGTAATTCTTAAATATCTTTAATACCAGTGCGGCAACTCATCAATCTTAAACTGGGAGATACAACCAAGATTATTTATTCAGGCAGTGAATCATTAGCAACCAAAAGGTTCAATCTAGCATAAATCTATTCTCTTTGCCTTCAGGGATTGAGCCTCAGAAAAATATTGTCTGGAAACTTTCATATTTAGTTGGGGACAAACAAAGGGCTGAACTCACCACTTTAGCAGTTCTGATCTGGGGTACTTTCTCACTTTGTTGTTAATTGCCCTCGAGTCCACCATGACTCATGGCAACCCTGTGGATGAGATATCGCCAAGTCCCCTTGTCATCACCTCCTCTGCTGAGGTCCTTTAAATTCATGCCCATGACCTCCTTAAATGGGTCCGTTCATCTGGCATGTAGTCTCCTTCTCTTTCTTCTGCCTTCTACCTTCCCAAACATTATTGTCTTTTCTAATAGGTTGTGCCTTCTCATGATGTGGCCAAAGAATGACAGCCTCAGTTTTGTCATCTTGGCTTCCAATGAGAGTTGAGGCTTGATCTGTTTAAGGACCGATTTGTTGTCCTTTTTGCCATCCACGGTGTTCTCAGTACTCTTCTTCACATTTCAAATGAATTGATTTTCCTCCTATCCACCTTTTTCACTGTCCAACTCTCACATCCATATATGGGGCAACTATAGAATGGTTTGGACTATTCTAACCTTAGTCTTCAATTGTATATCTTTACACTTTAGGATTTTGTCAATTTCTTTCATGGCAGCCCTTCCCATTCCTACAAAATTATATAATATTTTGACTCCACTTTAACTGCCATGGCTACATCCTACAGAATCCTGGGATATTTAGTTTGGGGAGGCATTAGAACTTTTTGGCACAGAATTCTAAATACTTCAAATAACTATAGATCCTGGAATTCCATAGGATGGAACCAAGACCGTTAAACTGATATCACAATGCTATAATTTTGTAGGCTGAAAGGGTCCTTAATGAGCAGGATAATGTCAGAGGAGAGGAATTAAAGATCACATCTTCTTTCTTATGATGATGAGGAGAAAAGCAGCTTTTATTCCTCCATAGGAGCATATGCTCCAACTTGTTAATACTGTGCAGAAGAAGGCACAGTAAACCCCTTTTGAATGTCTTTTACCACAAAATGTCTATGAGACAATAAAAAGTGAAATAAGAGACAGTGTCAGTGGATGAGACTCCCAAGTTGGATGGCATTCAATGAGCTACTGGGGGCAACTATGTAGCTCATTGGGTGAGTACAAAGAACAACTATGAATAGTTCTGTGGCTAATAGCACAATTGGACTTAAACCAAAAGGATGTTTAGTTGTTGCTCAGAGGCAAAAGGAAAATCCAAAGCTGCACAACACATATTATAGGAACATGAAATGTGAGAAACAGGAATCAGGGGAAGCTATAGAAAAACAAGAAATGGAACATATAACTATTTCAATACTTGGGTGAGTAAGCTAAAGTGGACAGGAAGAGGACATTTTCAGTCATTGTTTTGTTCAGGAAATGAAAATCTAGGAAGAAATGGGGTGGCATGAATAGTGAGGAGAAATGTAGCAAAAGCAAACAAAGGATATCATTTAAAATCTGGTTGAATAATATCAATAAAACTTCAGGGGAAAGTCATCAGTATATCCATAATCGAAGCTTATGCTCCAACTACAGAGGCAGAAGAAGAAATGGGATAATTCTTTGCTGGGGTTCAGGAGAAAATTGATCACACACCAAAACAGGATTGACCTACAGAACCCAAAGAAGTGGTGAAAATGTACATCTGAGTACAATGGCACTGCATAAGCAACCCTGCTTCCACAGCCTTGAACAGCTGTAGCCATTTTCCATGAGACAAAAGTGTACAAAAGTTTCCAAAGGGGAACTTATGCACACATGATGCACCATGTTTCCATCCCTTGTGGTGCAAGGGAAATAAAGATAGGGGAAGTAACTCCATCTCATTTCATCATAAGGTGAAGAATCTTTATCTTTATCATTGCTGAATTGGTAGGGGGAAAATTTGTTTTTTCCTTTTATGTTTTCATTGTGGTGCTATGTGTTGTGTGTGTTTTTTTAAAGGGATGTCTCATTTAATGACATGTATTTTTTGTTTTTTAAATTATTTTATTGATTTCTAAGTCTTTATAAGATAGTCAAACAATACAGAGCAACCTAATAACAAATATAACAATAACTGTAGGATGTGATATTACTCAGTGATCATTAGTTTGCAGGATTCCATAAATGGTATTCATCTGGAGTCAGTTCAGTCTTTGCGTCGAGTTGCAAAGTGTCCTTCCAGAAATTGTTTTGAGAGTCCAGAGGTTGGAGGTAGTGTGAAGGTTCATTTACAAATTCAGTAAAGAGCCTCCAATCCTCATA
>CM034706.1:11196170-11209983 GCA_020142125.1 Phrynosoma platyrhinos
CCATTTCCAGTACATGTATGGGTTCTTTTCACTTGTGTATGAAAGTTAGAAAAATCTTTTTTTCGCTTTTAACTTAATTCCATTATTATTGTAATTACGTGTGAAAAGCTTTTGTGCAATTACGCTCTATTTTTGCTTTCTTTTCGGGATGCTTCATTTCCACTTTATTATCTCTTTAACAATGAAACTGGTCCACGTGTGATAAAGTCCAAAGTTTTGTCTTTACAATCCTGCGTCTATCACAGCAGCATTTCTCCATGCGATAATCTCCATTCTCTCACTATCGGAGATTTGGCTCATTGTGGTTCTTTTAAAAGGAACAGCTAAGGGATCCAGTGCCAAATGCACTGGTTTAAATGGGCTTTTCAATCACCCTTCCCACAAACTCCACCAATTTGTTGTCAAGGTGAGTGTGAACTTCAC
This sequence comes from Phrynosoma platyrhinos, assembly GCA_020142125.1. Classification (NCBI taxonomy): domain Eukaryota; kingdom Metazoa; phylum Chordata; class Lepidosauria; order Squamata; family Phrynosomatidae; genus Phrynosoma; species Phrynosoma platyrhinos. Next base: position 11,196,594 of record CM034706.1, read on the forward strand.
AGAAATAAATCGGTTCCACACCAGTTTATTACTGTAGTGTGAATGAGCCTAAGCTAACTATTAATCAGAGGATATTTTCTTCAGCCATCCCCAAATTGTGAAGTGACATGTCAGAAGAGATTTATCAACTGAAGACACTGTCTGCCTTTAAAAAAGCAGTAAAAACCAATCTCTTCTAGCATGATTGTCAAGATCTGTTTTAAATTATGAATTTTAAAGTATTTATTGATTGATTTTAATACGTATTTGTATTATATGTCCTAGTTTTATATTTTAACTGATGTCATGTGTTATGTTATTTGTTGTTGTTTCCTGCTTTAATCCATAGGGAGAGGTGGGTAAGAAATAAATATGCTTATGCTTATGCTTATATTATACTTAGACATGGACCTCTCAATATATGCGTATCTATCTATCTATCTATCTATCTATCTATCTATCTATCTATCTATCTTCAAACAGTAATTCTGCTTCCTCCACTGCACAAGCACATGCACAGATAAGCAATTGGTTGCATAAAGATGGTATTTAGCAGAAGAATGGTGCAGCTCAATCACCACTAAACTGCGAGTGTTGATTTATACTATGTGAACACAATACAGGATCTTGCTCAACATTTCTATTCTGTCTTTTCTCCAATGAGCTCAAGGCAAAATACACCACTTTTTTCTCCATTGTATCCTCATAGCAAACCTGGGAGGAAGGTCAGGATGAAGGAACACGTGAAGTCCAAGGGCAGTCAGTGAACTCCATGACTTGCTAGCAACTTGAATCTGGATTATGAAGTCATAATCCACTACTCTAATACTGTGCCACACTGGCCTTATAAAATACTAGGAAATCTACCTGGCAATTCATGAAGTAATGTTGATCATCTTGCTTAAGAGCTGAATGAAACAAAAATTTGACTAGTGACACCTACAGCGCTTACGATTTGTTCCATGAAAAATGTACCAAAATCAGCAATTTTCTCAGAAAAGCCTAAATTTGCTGATGAGTTCTGAACTTGTACAAAAATATTCGGAGCATTAGGCCAAGTGTATATGATGCCTGAGATCCTGCATCAGAGGCTACAGGTCATAACTTTTCAATGTAAAATGTACATTGCTGACACAATACATAAATAGGCTAGTGAACTGCAAAACAAAACCAAAGCAAAACACAGTGGGGAACTGCAGAAGATGTCCTGTTACACTGGGAACTCTCACTGCACAACATGGGACATGTTGCATACTGAGTCATGGAAATTGTGTCCCAATTGTGCCTTGAGACATGTTGCATACTGACACACATTATGCAACAGTCATGCTGCTGGATCTATTTATGCAGTGATTCCAATGGGATGTCCCGAGGACACTAATGGTCCACAATGGTACAGTTCAAATGTACACAATTGTAAGTCAGTTTTTCTTTTTGTTGTTAGTTGCCTTTGGGTCAACTTCAGCCCATGGCAACCCCATGGATGAGAGATTTCCATGTTATTCTATCTTCAGCAGCCTTGTTCAAGTCTTGCAGACCTATGGCTGTGTCTTTCCTGATTGAGTCTATCCACCTGGTTTTCCTCTCTTCCCACTGCCCTCCACCTTACCAAGCATTATTGTCTTTTCTAGTGAGTTCTCATTATAAGGCCTAAGTATGACAGCCTCAGTTTAGCCATTCTGGCTTCTAGGGAGAGTTCCAGCTTGATTTGTTCTAGGATCCATTTATTTGTCTTTTTAGCAATTCATGGTATCTGCGGAAATCTTCTCTAGCACCACATCTCAAATGAGTTGATTTTCTTCATTGTTGGCTTTCTTTCCTTTCCAGCTTTCACATCCATGTATAGAGATGGGAAATATGATGGCTTATAGCATCCTCATTTTAGTATTCAGTGATATATCTTTGCATTTCAGACTTTTGTCTTCTGCCTTCATATGTGTCCTTCCAAATCCTAGTCTTCTGATTTCATGACAGCACTCTCCACTCTGATTAATGATTAAGCCAAGGTAAGAAAAATTTTGAATCATTTCAATGTCTTCATTATCTAAATCCTCTGTAGTCATTATTTTTACAATGATGTAATTTTCCAGCCAGATACTAGCTGTTATCTTCTGTCAGATCTGGTTCTTAATTATGTATTCAAAATAAAATAAAAAAAATGCAGAAATGCAAAATTTGAAGTGTTTGCTCAGGAGGTATATAAAATCAGTGACAGATTACTATATACTTCTTTTTGGTTTCATTAAATGATAGATCAACTTTGGTGTTTCTCTGATCAAGTGTGGGGATTTATGCCATATAACAGATAGACTAAACAGACGGAATGACATTTTGAACTATAGTATAGAATAGATATATGGGAAGATGTCTATCAATTTTCTTTGGGATCATGCATTTTCAGACTATCATAAACCCATGATGAATTCCTGACCTTCAAAATTTAGCATCTGTATCCATCAATGACAAGTTAGATTATTTGAAGAAGTTCATGACTGGAATATGACTGGAATTTGTATCCAGTATTTGATCTTCAGAGACAGCATGCTTCTGAGCATTGAGGTTCAATTGAGCTAGCAAGACTTATAGCCATTCATTTGCCCAATTCATTTAGAAAGCTTTCTATGTCACTGAGCACCATCTTTACATATTTCTGCTAGTGACATACCCATTGTTCATAATGGGGATGCACCTGAGGCCAACTAAAGTTGGATGGCATCCTGTTGAAAAGTTGGTGTAGTGGTTCAAGGGTTGGACTACAACTCTGGAGTTCAGGATTCAAGTTGCTGCTCAGCCATGGAAACCCACTAGGTGACCTTGGGCAAGTCACATACTCTCAGTCCGGGAAACCTCTGTGATCCATTAAGTTTAGGGCCACCATAAGTTGAAAATGACTTGAAGGCACATGACAACAAGAACAAAGTCAGATTTACACATTTGTAACCATTTGGTATTCATATTTACAACTGTGGCAATATTGTCATGATCACAAATGCCCCCCACCTCAAAATGCAGGTCTGTTTTGCTGGTGACAGGGCATACCGGATAGGTTTCCAGCTCTCTCTTGCTGTGGTGCAACAATCAGAAGCAAGACTCCTGTTGTACCTCCTCACTACACCTTAACTCACTGGTGGAAAGGGACTGGAAACATCATCCTGTTGAACACTGATCACCAGCAGAACAGAGCTCCATCGCTCAATGCAGCTGCTAGAAGTCAGGTCAGGAGACAATATGTAGTTATACATTTGTAACTACGTATATGATGTCAGATCTCAGCCAGAGATCTCATTTATCTCTGATTTTATGGAGCATTTTTAATCTTCTCCCTCCACCTGAACACCATGAACTGTTTTTTGGTGTTGCTTGTAAAACAATCCTTCTGCTGTCCTAGACCTTTACCAAATGAAGCAATTTCTATGTTCTGCAGTGTTCATAATGAGCTAATGCTCCTCAGTTCATTGCAGAGATAAAAACTAAGCCACTTTCCCCCTTTTGCCATGGATTTCACATTCACCAAGTTGGAGCTGTAGATCCCCTGAGCGTAATCCTTGAAATGCGTAGAATGTCAGTCTTGGAATTTCCAAGTTATCTAAATCCTAAAAAGGAAAGGGGGAAAAAGGGCATTCAATTGCTGTTTTTCCTATTATTTTTTCTATTTTTTCTCCAGAAGCTACTGGAGGCAAAAGAAAAGGAAAAGATTGAGCCTAGGTTCAAAATGGAGAGCTGTGTGGACAGTTTTCCCAAACACAGTGTGTGTAGACAAGCCCATGGTCTCTGTAGTTTAGGGTAACCCAAAGGTAAGCTGGATTTTCCTGTCAATGTAGACACGTCTGAGACAAGAGAAACATCATTGAGGTATTTACAAATCTCTATGAACTATAGCAACAAATATTGCAACTTCTGGATACCTGTTCCCTGTCTGGAGGAGCTCTGTTTCAAAAGAATAATGGAAGATGCAGGGAGACTTCCCCCATTCTTTGCCCTACATTGTAGTAAACACACAACCTTATCTCTATGAGTCACTGACATGGTGTTTATTACCTCCCACTGTATTATTTTAATAACATGCTGGCAAGAGAGAGCAACTGATCAATTTACCTTGGAGCTTTAATCAATAAATGCCAAGAACTCTGGGATTTATGAACTACCCTGTAATGACACTGTAGTACTTCTGGAATGGACTTGGAACAAGAGATGACACCATAAATTGGCAGAGATCCACACACCCTCAGACACAGAGCCATACAACATGGTCTGGATTCTCATGAGAACAAACAATTGACAACTGGCCTGCAAGATATTCCAAGCTGAACGTACTTAATGACAACTTATTTTAAAAGAAGTTTCTTTTTAAAATCTTCTGGAAACATTTGAACCATGAGTAGGTTCCAAAATAGTTATGTACTTTGATTTAGTATCTTGATAATCGACTTGGGGTGTCAGAATCTCATTGACTCTTTTGTGAATTGGTTGATTTTAGTTTATGTTTAATAGTTATGGTGAATGCTTAATGGTTATTAATATAATGGTGTAGGGTATATAGATGTAAGAGGGATGAGGTGGCTTAGTGATTAAGATGCCAGTTCTGATGATCAGAAGATCGGAAGGTTGGCAGTTTGAGGCCCGAGTGCTGCATGTGAGGTGACCTGCCACACTGCAGAAATAAAGCAGTTTGACACCACCCCGTAGAATCCTAGGATTTGCAGTTTGGTGAGGAATTCAGCCTGGTCTGTCAGAGAGCTCTGGTCTCTTGCCAAGCTACAAAACCCAGGATTCTGTAAGACTGTCATGGCAATTAAAGTTACTTTTAAACCCTACAGTTCCCCGAATTCCTCAGCACAGATGGCCAAAGTTTATTTCAGGAAAAAAGCACTTCCTTTAGACTACAATCCCCAGAACTCATCAGTTAACAGATCCACTGGCTGGAAGGTCTTGGGAGTCATTGTCCAAAAAATATCACTTCAGCACTGAATTAGACCTTAGCTGTGGTGAGGCAGAGCAATTTTCAGTGTTCTTATATTCCAGTTTTGGGACCTTATTTTATGACCAAACAAGGAATGGCAACAGGGAGTGAGAACTTCTAGATCAGAGATTCCCAAACTTTGGTTCTCCAGGTATTTTGGACTTCAACTCCCAGAAGCCCCAGCCACTATGGCCAATGGCAAGCATCCTGGGAGTTGAAGTCCAGAACACCTGGAGGATCAAAGTTTAGGAAGCACTGTTCTAGATCAAGGAGCTAGCAACAACAGAAGATGGATAAATATTTAAATAAGTATTGGTATGCTTGCTCCCTCCCCTCCTACTCCAAAATGGGAGCTGATGAAAATATAGAAAGCTTCCTCCACATATAATCAAATAAGAACCCTGAGCTATTCCTTTCTGTTTGGTTTGTGATGGATCACTAAACTCTGAGTTCTAATTAGCTGATAACGATCAGGGATGGCAGAACTTTGTCTTGGGCCAGTGACCCCAATTGTGCAATTAGACTCTCCAAGACATGGTGATTGCCTAGCCTTGTTATAGATGGGCATCCATTGTGCTTCATTAAGACCTAACTAACATTCTTTTCCTAGTCTTGTGGGTCATGAGCACACAGTTGCTTGTAACAGTAATAGCAAAGGGGATGTCAATCTATGCCCTTCCTCTTATGAGTATTGCAAAACTATTGGGCAACATAGAATGTATTAATGATGGATGGCCTCCTTTCCTCACATCGAGTTCAAAAGTGATCTGTAGAACCCTTAGCAATCCTTTCATACTACACAATTATAATACAATGATTCCACTAACATGACTGCATCTTTTGGAATTCTGGGGTTTGTAGTTTGGAGAGACACTAGAGCTGAGAATTCTAAATACCTCTCACTAAATTTAAAAACCCATAGGATGGGTCCGTGGCAGTTGAAGTGGAATCATAGAAAATACAGTTGTGTAGTACAAAGGGCCCTCATTGGATATACTTTGCATTTGAGGCAGCTGGATGTCACAAGAGCTGTAGTTCCCATGGATCCCACATACCTCTTGGATATTGTATATACCTAAGGGTATCCAAGGTAGTGTTCTTTGAGGAATTCTGTCTTTGAAAATTCTGAACTGGTCCAATCTGTACCACCTTTGTTATCCATCAGCTTTCATACTTGAATTTTCCAGCACTGTTCCTAAGGTACATCCATAAAGGTTGAGAAAATCTTATTATGGGAGCATGGTCATGTCTTATGTAGCCTGCTCTCCTCTGGGCCCAGATAGAACCATTTCTGCCATTCCATCCCCATTTTGGGGAAGTTGGGAATGGTCCCATCAAGGCTCAAAAAGATTGAGGTTGCAGGAAGGCACCTATGTGCTAGTTTGAGACTCAGTGTGCCATCAGAAAACACAAACTCATCAAGATTTGTGGTGGGCCCTTGCCTGGCTGATGCCAGGGAGTGAAATTGGCCTCCAGACCCACCAGAGTTGTCCATCCCTGATTTAGCTCTTCAAAAATTGCCTTTGAATCTCTGTATTCAGCTTGGTTGTAGTACTGAATTAGGGTTGTTACTACTTCTTTCTTCCTGACAGGCACCTCACTTATAACAGTGGCTAGCAAGGAGGTATAACACATTGCCACCTTTTTGTTAATAATGGTGGTTCATATTGAATTTGGCCAGTGAAGATGGCTAAAGAATTACTTTATCATGTTTGCAATCATAACTTCCCCAAATATGCAAATCTTTATAAAATTGACAGAAAAAACTTGAGATGAAGACAAAATGGAGGCTGAGAGACTACACCAGGGGTCCCCACACTTTTTGATCTGGGGGCCAGTTCGCTGGGCCCCAGATCTTAGGGGGCTGGAGGCACGTGCACATGCTAAAACAAGAAGACAAAACAGCACCAGAGTAGTGCACATGCGTGCGCAATGCTGGGCGCCATTTTGTATTCCAAAAGGGCACCCAGAGTCATCCACATGCGCACTACTCCAGCACCATTTTGTCTTCCAAAATGGCACCTGGAGTTGGGTGCATGATTGCGCAATGCCGGGCACATGCACATGACTCTGGACGCCATTTTGGAAGATAAAATTGTGTTCGGCCATGTGCGTGAGTGGTGGCGGCGGTGGCGGCAGTGGCAGGACCGGACATGGGGCAGTAAGAAGGCCTTAATGGGCCAGGGCCAACCCGCGGCCCATAGTTTGGGGACCCCTGGACTACACGGTTGAGCATAATGTTAAGAGTTCTGTATATGGGACTCTGCTTGCTATTTAAAGCAAGGTGAGGGGTGGGGGCTTCTTCACTAAGTATATCAGCATTACTTTAAACGTTGGGAAAATTAGCTTTGCAAGGGGCTGGATAACCTTAGGATCATTGGCACCTGTGTATACCAGAAATAACTGATAAGAACTTCAGGTTTGGGTGAATTAAGGAGGTTTCATTTAGAAAAATGCAGAGTGCAATCACACGCACACAACAGCAATTCACACAAATATACAGCATTCAGCGCTAACTGAAATCAAAATATCAAAACTGGATAGCAGAGTTTGAGGGGTTTATGGAAGGCGGTATTTACCTGTCTGAAGAATAGACCACGGAAAGTATGAGTGGTTCAGAATGAGGTCTGAGGGTGACACAGAACATACATAGAGTTCACTCTCTGACAATTGTATGTGTACTGTGTGCTCAGAGGCTAGCTTCTTGGGACCAATATTTATGCCCAAAAACTAATCTCTGTGGATGAGCTATTTGGTAAGGTAACAAACATTTTACGTTCTTTACCAGGAATTGACATTGGGATTCCAGACTTGTTGATGGCATTAACTTTAGAGTAACAGAAACAGTGATTGGATCAGGAGAACCCCAGAGTGAATGGACAGGGAGGTTGGCAATAATCACAACAGGGGTAGGCAGAGACAACTGGCTTACTACTTCAGTGCAATGGGACCTCCTTTGTCTCTCAGTGTAAGAGGAAATGCAGAAGACTTGGGGGGGGGGGAAGAAGGAGCAATTAGTACACCCATTTAGCCTTGATTATTATGTGGATTGCCCACATGTCTTGGATCTTCACTTCTTTTCTCCTGGGACAGAATCATAGAGTTGGAAGAGACTTCAAGGGCCACTCAGTCCAACTCCCAGCTATGCAGGAAATCACAAATCAAAGCACCCTCAGCAAATGGCCATCCAGCTTCTGTTTAAAAACCTCAAAAGAAGGAGACTCCACCACACTTTACCAAGTGTTCTTAAAGGTCATTGTGATCACTCAAGAACATGCTGGCTACAGATATGAAATATGAAAATATGGGGACCCCAAATACAACATGGGATATGTAGGGTGCGTTAACATGCTATAGCTCCCCTGTCACCACCCACAGAACTAAATATTTGCATTGCCCATGAAAGCTTATGGTAGAAATGCCTTCTTTCCATTTAGTCTCAAAGGTGCTACTGGATTCCTTCAGGTCTTTTTTATTGATTGCACAGAAAGTGTTAGTGTACCCTCCAACTGTTCCAACTGTAAAGGGACAGTTCTGATTAATCCTCTATCATCCCACTTTTTAAGCTGCTTTTAAAATGATCCTGCTTCTTTCTCCTCCCCCATTGTACTCAGCTTACTTCATTTTCTGCAAACTGAGTTCAAAGGGCAAAAGAAGTTTATACTCATTGAACTCAGTGGGGGCGGGGCAGAGAAAAGAGGAGGATATAAAGTGTTGTTCTCCCCTGTAAATACAGGCAAATGCTAGCTGTTGCCACCTCTCCTAGTTTATGTATTCTTCTTCATTAATAACTTTTGCCATCTTAACTACACTCTGACATTTCTTGGCCACATGTGTCCTGGTTTTCATCTGTGGAATCTTGGAGGGTGTGTGGTGGCATCTGGATGCTAGCTATATTAGGGTTTGGAACTTATATTTGGATGTCCAGATGTCCCAGATTGGCAGGAATCTAGTCCTCTTTCATCTTGCCTTTCCCAGTAGGCTTGGCAAAAGGAAACTGCTACAGTCTTTCCTAGCTTGCCTGTTCCTACTAATTAATAACTTTTACCATATTGACCATACTCAGATGATGCTTGTCCACATGTGTCACATATATGTCCCAGCTTTCATCTATAAAATGCTGAAGGATATACATTTCCCTGGAGGCTTTTGGAATTATGATTCTCTATTTTTGGGGTGGGGTAGGGAATGGAAGGGAACAATAGGAGGGAAGGCATTCCAAAGGTCAGAAATGCTCTGGAATCCATGCAAAGTCATGTGATTCTGCCACTGGGGATGGCAGCATGGCGTAGTAGTTTGAGTGCTGGACTACGATTCTGGAGACTAGGGTTCAGTTCCTCGCTCAGCCATGGAAACCCACTGAGTGATCTTGGGCAGGTTACATGCTCTCAGCCAGCAATGGCAAACCTTTTCTGAATTAAGCTTACCAAGGAGACCCCATGATAGTTTTAGGGTCACCATAAGTCATAAATAACTTGAAAGCACACAACAACAACTACAACAGCAACAACAACATATTAAGGATGAAGCAAGCTTGTTTCCTGATGCTCCTGAAACTAGGACTCAGAGAAATGGATTCAAGCTACCAGAAAAGAGGTTCCACCTAAATATTAGAAAGAACTTGCTGATGTTTGACAGTGGAACACACTGCCTTGGGGTGTGATGGAGTTTCCTTCTTTGAAGGTTTTTAAACAGAGGCTGGATGGCCATCTGTTGATGTTGTTTTAATTGTGTTTTCCTGCATGGCAGGGGGTTGGACTGGATGACTTTTGTGGTCTCTTCCAGCTCTATGTTTCTATATATTCAATGTGTTATGGTACCATGCCTAATAACCTGTATGCACAATGTTATCTTCATTATCATGCTTTTGAAGTCTCTGGGTCTTGTACCCTGCAGAATTCAGGTGAAGGAAGAACGAATGAAAGAAAAGATGCTAAAGCAACCTACATTTTCATAAGTAGGCTGCTCTGACATGCCAACTCGTTGCCAATGCATTGTGCAAAGAAGTTATTACAGGCAGCATCTGAAAATTGATCAATAGCATTATCGATCGTACATGATGTTACTAAGCTATTGTAGCCAGGAAATTAAAGAATTCAGAACACTGTTTGCTGTAGAGCTCAAGGCTTAAAAGAGATTGTAGGTCTAATAAAGAGAGGACAATAATCTTATTGTTTTGTCAGAGTCATAGCTATGGGACAAGAGCAGACTGGGATAGATTAGTCGTAGAATACACCAGTGCCATCTTTGGCATTCCTTTACAGCTCATTCTGTCTGGAGCAACATGGAAAAACTGGTGTAAAGTGAGAGTCAAATAACACTTTCTCTCCTTGATGTAGAATTTGAAAAGTAACTCATGGCTTCACCATTTGTCACAAGAGCTAACTTTGTTGCTTTTAATTACTTTAAGAAGCCTGTCCAATGCTACAAGCTATTGATCTGTAGTAGAGAGCTCAGGATCCTCCCATCCATCTTGCCTTTTTATAAATACACAGTTCTGAACATATCTTGCCAAGAAAAACCCATGATACTAGGCAGAATTTAGGCTTGATTTGCTCTAGGATATGTTCATTTGTGGCATGCACAAAATTCTCCTCCAACACCACATTGAAAACAGTCAAGCAAAATCAACTCCATTGAGTTTCACTGCTCATCCAACTCCCAATTTCAGTGGAATTTTTCATAACTGTCTTTTTGCTGAATTGGGCTCAAGTTATTTGATATTTTGATGATTTTTAAAATCACTGAAAAGAAGGGAAGGGTTCTCTTTGCTTCAAACAGTCAGTTGTAAAACTATAGCTCTTTCTGTACAAATGGCTGTTAATTAGCATTTCCCAGGAATTGAGGCAATCTAGCTAAATTGTAATGGCAGGATGATTATGTGAACAGATATAACAGCTCGGCTCCATTTCAAAAATGCTTCCCAGCTAGCCCTGTTCGCAAAGTTGCAAATCACTCTTTAAAAGCCTTGGAAAGTTACAGGTGAGTATATTAGAAAAAGCTCACTTTGTTATCTGGGCAGCTTTCCACTGCATTAGTGTAATTCAGTATTAATGTTCATTTTATCTATCACGAAATGTGCTTTTTGTGGCTATGCATCCATGGCTTTTAGGAAAAATGGATACTATTACATGACTGCTTAGTTATTTCTCCAAGGGTTTCTTCAGACAGCCTATTAAGAAGCACTTATTAGAGATGTGTTTTCTGCTCAATGTGAAATTATGTAAGGGTAGAGAAGAGATGCAGTTAGTGCTGAAATAAAAAAAAAATCATTTCAAATTCAAATTTCAAAGACATATTTACATCTTCAAGTGGTAAATGCAGATGTCTCTAAGCAATGGTGATTGGGAGCTCCCATGTTAGTAGGACAAAGAATCCTATCTAGCTTTCTGAGTGAACTCTTAGGGAGATATCCAAAGTTCTGAACCTATTTTGGGGATAGGGTTCAGTACTCCAGAAAGCTCCTTTAAAATGAAACTTTGAGGGGTTTCTTTGTCCTGCTGAATTCAGAACCTTCAACCTATCACTGGCTGCCAGTCAAGAGAATTTCAAACATCCTCTGTAAAATTTGCTTTTCAAGATGTTACACCAACATGTCTTTCCTATCTTTGAACCTTTCTAGAAGCAACCACCTCTAGCCTCATTATATTAATTTGGTCAATCTAAAGCTTTCAGTGTGTTGTATATGACAAAATCTGGTGTTAGTGAAATCAGTTGATATTTCCAAATTTAATTTAGCTGTCCATGAAAAAGGACTGTGGAAGGGAACAAGAAGGCAGGCTGGGGATGTGTGTTTTTGCATGCTAAGACTGGTGGCAACAACAACAAAAACAACAACAACTAATTTCATCTACCAGAAGTTACTGGTTGGAATACTGGCTCTGATTCTATCCAAGAATCTAAGAACTAAGGAGTTATTGTCAAGTTGTTATCCCAAGACCAGGCCCCTGATCACCCCTCAATCTTGATATCAATTTAATATTATAAGGGACACTGAGGTGAGTGACCTGGAAAGAAGAACCCCAAGGAAGAAACCTGGAGATACCCTATTTGGAAATCCAGTTGGCTCTAGCAAGGGAGTAAGCAAAGGCACCCACCACAATGAGGTCACCCAAGGCATCAGCATAATCCCTTTTGTCTACCGAGAGTGATGATGGGACTCTGGCCAAAAAGATGGCTGTGCATACAGTGACAAATGAAACTTCTATAAAAGTAGAAGATTCCCATTGTCTGAGATATTCACACCAATTGTCCAAACATTTACTCCACCTTTTGACCATTCTTTTCTCCTGGAAAACCACTTAGCAGTGAGTTAATCCATGATTTTGACTTGAGTATATAAACCACCACCTAGACCAGGGGTAGGCAACCTTTCCCCTTTAAGGGCAGAGGGACTTCAGCTCCCAGAAGCCTCAGCCATGTTGGCCAATAGTCCCATGTTGGCATATAGCTCCTGGGATTCTGGGAGCTGAAGTCCCTCGGCCCTTAAAGGGGAAAGTTGCCTACCCCGACCTAGACAATACCAATATGGCCTAGTTTGGGACTGTGCAGATACTCTGTTTGTTCTACTAGACTCCTCAATAAGCCAACCAAGGTGGCCAAGGTGGCTATTGCCAAGGTGGCTATTGATCCATCTCCGTTCTGGATGCCCACCGATTGGAACCATGCAGCAGAATTGGTACCGTATTACCATTAGTAAAGCCTCTGCTTTCCCCATCATCCCACCTTTGCATCATTAGTTCTTGTGTGTGTGTGTGAGTGGTGTGTGCCTGTGTGTTGCTTATTTTCTTAATAAAACTACAAAGCCTATGTGGAATTGCCTTTGGAGTTCTATGTGATTTGAAGCTGATGTACACAGGGTTGATCTGTTGCCCCAGCCAAGGTATTTTATTTGAGCTATCAAAATTCTCCTAAATATATTAATTTGTGGGTGCCATCCCAGGACCCTAGCATTTTGGGTAACAAGGCAATGTGTCATGTTCCAAGTATTGTCAGGTTTTGTAACTGTGATATTTTGATCCTGTCTATGGCAGACATTTTCTCTTTTTGGTATTACTCACAGAACACCTGTCATTACTGGACCTACAGCTGTTTTCTGGAGTGCTGAATCTCCTTTTGTAGATCTTGATATTTCATAATCTTTTCCTGCTCTCCTGCTCTCAACCGCAAATAAAGTTCAGCATTCCCAAGGTGGTAAGCTATGGAGGCAAGAGGTATCTAGTGTCAAAAAAAGGCTAGGGTCAAGAAAATCATAAATCAGACTCAGATTTCCAGAGAGTCATGGTAGCACCAAGAATCCAGGAGTCATAAATTCAGTAAACACACTTGCACAAGCCGAGGTGTTGGGAGGAAGACTAAACTTGTACTCAGGAAAGCAGCTTGTGGTTGGAACTTCCCTAAAGAGGCAGGATCATAGAATCATAGAATCATAGAGTTGGAAGAGACCACAAG
>CM034706.1:11254768-11269449 GCA_020142125.1 Phrynosoma platyrhinos
CTAGTCTAACTGTTAAAAGAACATGTTCTAGTCTAACTGTTAAAAGAATCATCAGATTGATGATTATAATACATTTGTCAAGACATCCTATCCACAAAATGCATTTGTCACTTGAGATATTTTCTTTAAAATTTGTACTAAAATTCAGACCTCCTCTCCTTCACTGTTCTGCTTAGGTCTTGTAGATTCAGACCTTTGACCTCCCTAATCGAGTCTAGCAATCTGGTGTGAAGTCTTCCTCTCTTTCTACTGCCTTCTACGTTGCCTGGCATTATTGTCATTTCTAATGATTCATGCCAGCTCATGATGTGTCCAAGTACAAAAGCCTCAGTTTAATCATCTTGGCTTCCAGGGACATTTTAGGCTTAATATGTTCAAGGACCCATTTGTTTGTGTTTTTGTCTGTCCACAGTATTCTCAGCGCTCTTTTCCAGCACCACATCTCAAATGAGTTGATCTTCTTCCTATATGCTTTCTTCACTCTCCGACTGTCACATCCATACACAGTGATGTGGAATAAAATGGATTGGATAATTTTAACTTTAATCCTCAGCAGTATATATTTAGTCTTTAGGATCTTGGCTAGCTCTTTCATGGTTGCCCTTTCCATTCCTAATCTTCTCCTGATTTCTTGACTGTAGTCTCCTTTCTCATCAATGTTTGATCCAAAGTATGGGAAATATTTAACTATTTCGATTTTCTCATTGTCTTGGTGAAATTTATGTAGATCCTCTGTGGTCATTATTTTTGTTTTCTTTATGTCCTGCAACAGGCCTGCCTTTGCACTTTTTTCCTTCACCTTCCTTAGTAATTCTGCCAAGTCTACAATATTTTCCACTAGTGGTATGGTGTCATCATCATATCTTAGATTGTTGATGTTCCCTCCTCTTATTTTTATTCTTTCTTCTCAATCTAAACCTGCTCATCATATGATATTTTCTGCATAAAGTTGAACAAGTAGGGTCATAATATTCAGGCTTGCCTGATCCCCTTGCCAATTGGGAGCCATTCGGTTTCTCCATATTTTGTTCTACTAGTTGCCTCTTGTCCTAAGTACAGATTTCTCATCAGGTCTATTAAATGTAGTGGCACTCTCATGCCTTTAAGGGTATTCCATAGTCTTTTGTGATCTATGCAGTCAAAAGGTTATCCTATTAGCAAAATCTTACAGTTGCTAATTAGCTATGAATGTATCAGTAAGCAATGTCTCATGGCCTGATCCACCCAGCCCACTTAAACAGTCAGCAGCTTCATTGAGAAAAGGAGATCTATTCATCTGCCTATGAGAAAGGCTCAGGTGTCCTGCTTCTGGTTGCCACTGCCTTTCTTACTGGTGGGAGGGGGCTGGAAAAACCATGCTTCTTGCATCCTGATTGGCAGCTAGACAGATGTTCTTTGCTTGATGCAGTTGCTGGCTGTTAAGGTGGATCTATGGAACTAATAGTGCCATAATGTGATTATACAGTGTTTCTGAATATAGAACAGTTATGGATCCATAACTCTAGATTATGTATCCATAATTGCAATACAGAAAGCCAGCCATTATAATAATCATCTACCACTTTTCCTCCAAAATAGGGGCTCATCTAAATTCCCATCTTAAAATGTCATGCTCCTTTGAATCCCTGGAACAGGCTGCATGGATTTTTTAATCCACATGGATGCATGTCCTCTGCTTTAGTGGATAATCTTGTATGCCAGCTGTATTCTTATGCCCACTTGTGTGTCTGTCTGTCCTCAAGCCACCTGTTGATTTATGCCCAGAGGTTTCCAAAAATTTGACTCACCATGCTCTTGATCATTTTGTTTATATGTCCCTTCAAGTCCCCTGTTGACTTATGGCACTCTCATGAATTTCATGGAGTTTTCTCCAGCAAGAAATACTCAGTTCCTTCTTCTGAAATATAGCCTGCGGCACCTGGTATTCATTGGTGGTCTCCCATCCAAGTACTAATCAAGGGTGACCTTGCTTAGCTTCCAAGATCAGAAAGGATTTAGAGAATTTAGGCCCACTTACCTGGGTGTGAATTCCTCCTTACTTGGGTGTAAGCTGAATGGATATATATTTTTTCTTAGTAGACAAGTAAGTGATTGCATGGATTTTTTTAAAAAAAACTTCAAATATTTTATGTTTTAGCAAATAATTTAAAGCAATGCACAACAAAGAAAAGCAGCACTCATGTACCAATAAAAGTTTAAGCAATTAAAATAACAACAATAAAGCATTATTTAGTAACAAGCAAAAGCACCAGTTATGGTCAATAAAACAGCAGTTAATAAAACAGAGGAGCACTAAACAGTAAAAACAGACAAACAAACAGCTGAGTAATCACTTGAAAAGCCACATTAAGGAACACATTTTTTAACCTGAAGAATAAATGCACCAATACAAAGATGGTTAATTCAGTCCCAAATATCAGTACAAACTGATATGACTTGGACTATTACACAGATTGGAACTGTAAAGAAGGACTTTAACTTGGGGAATTACTAAAGTCGAAGTCTTCTGTTGGATCTTTTATCGTATGTTCATGGAGGTGGCTAGGGAATAGTCTGATAGAGACAAAGCTTTCCAATGAACTGAATTTACTTGGTGATTCCAACACTCTGCCATACACTCATACACACAAGAACTCAGGAATAAATAAGGAATAAAGTACTTAGCTTAGAGAGGAAGTACAAGGCTTCCTAATGTTGATAATTACTTGAAGGAAGCTGCTCCAATGATGAATGAAGATGGATAGACTCAACCATTATGAAAAAGGACAAGGACAACAGAAAGAACTGGGACCCTAGTCAGAGTTTACAGTGGCGCAATGTCACCATGAAATCTAACCAGACCCAATGTGCCTGAGATTGTGGGGATTATTTAAACCTAATCTGAGGTGAAGAGTTGCTATTGTATATCAAAGGATTCTGATTACTACTCTTTGAAGTAAACAATTTCCAAGGAGAGGAGATGGGATGTTAATGTTATCTCATCTTCAGCTGGACACATCCTGGCTGGTACTCTTAAATCTTCGAGGTGTGAATGTCCAGAATTTGCAGCTCCTCGACTTGGCCCTTTTGATCTGCAAATTGTTGCAAGTGTAGATGTGACGTTTCAGGTGCCTACGTGATGTGCTTGCCTTAAGTCTATGGTAATTGGGGCTTTTCCAGTCCAGGGCCATGGCAGGGACCAAAAAGGGGGTCTTTATATTAAATCAGCCATCATAACAGAACATAGCTTTCCATCAGACTACATACGTTTCCAAAGTCACAAAACAATTCTCAAATGTTTTGAAAATATATTCACAATTATGTTTTTAAATTTGCAATTACGAGCAGTTTTTTTGTTTGGACTATTGTTCTTGCTTGCCTTCAAGTCATTTCCCACTTATGACAAACCTAAGGTGAACCTATCATGAGGTTTTCTGGAGCTGAGACTGTGTGACTGGCTCAAGGTCACAAGTAACATGGAAAACTGATGGAAAAACTAGAATTAATGAGCACATGTGAAAGTGAGATGGGCTGGAAACAGTTTGTTTTGTACAATTATCTCCTGGGATTTAGATGTCCTGAAGTGTTGTGGAATAATTATTCTGCAGAGAAAAATACATCTTTTTTTTGCAGAAAATTAACAACCCTGTTTTCTTCATGGAAAATGAGCTTTCTGTGTAGAAAATAGTTCCCTGCACTGGAGACCTGTTTTCTGTGTAGAAAACAGTGTGTATGTGTGTGTGTGTGGGGGGGTTGCACATAAACACCCTACACATTTTTCTCTGCAGAATAATTCCTCTGCAACATTTTGGGACATTCAAATACATGGAGAATACTGTGGAGGAATAGTCATTCTCTCCTGCAGTGACAAGGAAACTACTATAATTCATTCTCATGTGTGGATGAAATCATTCAGGATCAACCTCCCTAAATCACACAGTTATACCTAGACAGATACTTTACACTGTGAATCTTTGTCTTGGGAACAGAGAGATAATTTTTTATGTGCACTAAGAAACGAGATAGGCAGTCATCCATGCCTCTGAAAGATAATGTGTGTAGAGTTTTCTAGTAATGTGGAAGCTATCTCATTTGTTTCCATTTCACCTCAGAAGAAAGTACTTCACTCATGCACTTTATTTTTTCTTTTGTAATCCATGTTCTTATGAAGAAAATGAGCAAGGAACTACCCTGTGTGGTTACAGACAGACAGACCCTAGAAGAATATGAGGGAAAGGTTTTGAAATGTTTCAACTATAATTAAACCATCAACGCAACTCCCAGAAACAATACCCGGGCCTTTTAATTAGCTTCTTGAATTAGAATTAATGAATGCTTCATTATTCCTTACCCTATCAAGCTGAGAATGTTATTAAAGTCTGATGGAATAATGAACAACATGACAGAAAATACATTACAGTGCATGGAGTAGTGTGCTGGCCTATTAGGCACCCTCCATAAATATGCCTATCACTTCTATCCAGAAGGAAGAGGGGATCACCAAAGAAATGAAGATCATGAAAACAAAATTACTGTGGAGACAAAAACTTTCATGGCTTTGTATACTGAGACAGTAGGTGAGTCACGAGTAAGAATAGCTTATGCAGTAACACAAGGAGGAGGCCAGGTTTCCTGTTGTTCAAACTAGAGTTGCCACAAGATCGGAGCTGGAGAAAAGTTTTTGTTTTGTGCTAATTACAAACATGGGCACATTGTTGGATTCTTCTTGTAACCTAATTTCTACTTCAGGTAAACACTACAGCATATTCCTACTACCCTCTAACTCCAATGTAATTAGTGGAGGGGAAGAATTGAAACAAAACTTTGATCATGTTAACATCTGTGAGTAGCAGGTTTGCAGCATGGTTGTTGTTAACTGCTGTAAAGTTGACTTCAGCTTATGGGGACCCCATGAATGAGAGATCTCCAAGTCACCCTATCATCAATAGCCCTGCTCAGCTCTTGCAGACTCAGGGCCATGGCTTCCTTGGCTGAGTCAATCCATCTGGAATGTGGTCTTCCTATTTTTCTACTGCCTTCTAACTTGCCAAACATTTGTCTCTTTTCTAGAGAGTCCTGTCTTCTCATGAGATGACCAAAGTACTGCTGTCTCAATTTAGGGCCTCTACAGACAAAAGGGCTGGGCCTGGAGGCAGGGATGGGGAGGAGCAGCCACATGCTGGACACCTCCACTCCACGCTGAGGACATTGTGATGCTGCATTCCATTACGCACGGCTCATGACATCAAGATGTCCTCCCTGCGCAGTGTCTTGACGCATTGTGCTGGAAGGGATGCAGAAGAGCTGTGCGGCAGCATTTAGAGCGCCCTATTTGCCAGCTCTGAAAGGAGATGCATTTTGCTGCTCCTTTCAGGGATGGCAAGAGGGAGGACTGAGGCCAAAGTGTGGGGCATCCTCGGCCCCAATCCTCCGCTTCCCAGGGTGCCCAGGGCAACCTGTCTGCATCCCCCCTTAGTCATCTTGGCTTAAAGGAAGAGTTTAGGTCCGATTTGTTTTTGTTGTTAGCTGCCCTTGAATCAACCTTGCTTCATGGTGACCTTGTGCATGAGCCATCTCCAGCCCCTCTATCCTCCTATGCTTAGGTCTTGTAGATTCAGGCCTGTGGCCTCCTTGAATGAATCTAGCCATCCAGTGTGTGTTCTTCCTCTTTCTATCACCTTCAAACTTTCCTAGCATTATAATGAGTCATGACATTTCATGATGTGGCCAAAGTACAACAGCCTCAATTTAATGATCTTGGCTTCCAGGGAAAGTCCAGGTAAGATCTGCTCAAGCATTTGTTCTAGAATTCATTTATTTGTCATTTTAGCAGTCCATGGTATCTGTAGAACTCTTTTCTAGCACCACATTTCAAATGTGTTTATTTTCTTCCTATCAGCTTTCTTCACTATACTATATTTACTACTACAGTCCAACTGATCTATGTTTGGGGAAAGGAAGTCTTGCTGTGTTTAACAGGCAAGGTAAAACAGATAACATACTTGTAAACAAGGATCTACCTCTTTCTGTGTATGAATGGGTTGCCCTTTTTCCAAATCTCCCCTCAGAATGGAAGTTCAGTGATATGTTCAGCAAGGAGAATGAAATCCATGCTAAATATTGCGGCATCCATTCACAAACATACTCCACTCTACAAAGTAAACAATCACATTCCATCCTGTTCTAAAACAATGGTGGCTATTTGACCTTGCTCAAGATCCTATGTCATAGTTGTTTATCATAAATATCTGCATGTGATGTTACAAAATAAAGCTGGCATCCTATTAGTGGCATAGGCATGAGCAAATTGCACAATGCTTGAGGGGTGAATATAGACATATTTTGTTGGCAACAGTGAAAGTGGAGTTGTGCATGCAGCAATCTTGTGAATTGTGATGGGAATCGTGACATTGGAATCAATGTGCATTGCACTTCTGATTTCACATTGAACATCCTGGTTGCATGTTGTATTATTGCACATTGTAAAATGGCACACATGTGATGCAAGTGATGCTATTCTGCATGGGGGTTGAATAGGACTGGCATAATGTATCTGTGCATGCAGAAATTCTTCATACTGAGGGGATGTTGGATTGCAGCTTAATTGCACTACATAACTAGTCTTCAGTGACAACATACAACTGAGGGCTTGTCTACATGGGTAATTTACCTGAAATTTGCCCAAGGCTCACTGTATCCTGCTTATACTATGCAGGGCCAAAATACAGATTGGGTCCAGACTGTCTTCACAATGGCTGCATGGAGTTCAGGGCTTTCTCCCCCAACCTCCATTTAAATAATTCAAGTTTTGTTGTGGGTTTTCAGTGTATTTCTGGTGTATTCTGGCAAGTGTAGACAGGGCCTGAAAAAACATATTAAATAGGAACTGAATGTGACACTGAATTTTCTATGCACAATACATATCCAAGCACAACTGAATGCAGACATGCCACATTGGACAAAGATGTCAAACCACTTCCATGGAGGAACTTACTCAGGTGTAAGATACCAATGGGATTCTTAAGTTTAGCACTATAAATATCACAATACACAGGGATTCAAAGCCAGATAATCAGAAGCTAAGAACTCAAAGCCCTCTGTCTGGATGGACAAATCAATTCCATTTTCAGCTACATTCAAATTTGTTTCATCTTAAACTCCTACCATTCTGTTTATGAAGAAATTTGTGAATGTTTGTAAGTTCTTCTCTAATACAAACTAAGCAAAATTAAAACCCAGTTGTAGAATTTGGTTGTTTGTACTTTCTAAGGCAAATTAGAATTCAAGCAATGTTCCTCTTCGACTTGAATGAGTAGCTATATGTAATTTATATCTAGCATTAATGGTAATGAAGATATTAATTGTAAAGCACTACTTAATTTTGATTATAATTGACAATAATAATCCTATTAACTCTAAATTAATATATAAACATGATGAGGCAAAAGTGTGTAAATAGAAAAATCAAATATTAATTCCTGGGAAAAATATGAGTTTGAAGCAGAGCACATAGAAACAAATATGTGCCTCATACTCACTGGAACTGCAATATACGGTATCATTCTAAAAACAACCGAGAAACATATCAGCTGAAATAATAGTATAGTAGCTAGACTGCCTTCTCTAGATACACATTCATTCTTGTCCAGAGCTTGGAAAAGTTACCTTTTTGGACTACAACTTCTAGAAATTCCTAGCAAGCTTGTCCACAGGCTGTTTGGGAGAGTGTGGGACTTGTAGCAAAACAATAACTACAGTAACAACATCACATTTCCCAAGCTTTGTTCTTGATTCTGCTTCTGAGAAAGTGAAACATGACTGCCTGTGCTCCTTTCTTTCCTGCAAAGTGATTAAACTCCCCCATGGAGCAAGATAAAAAAGCAGCTTTTGCAATGACCCTATTGTGGGGCACTTCATGACTCCAAAGAGAATTCTAGTGTACTGTGGGATAGAAATAGGATTAGCATTGGGATTAGGGATAGAGATAGGGTTATCAGGAGGACTTAAAATATACATATTAGATTGCCTTACCCACTGTGTAAATTCCAGTGCTCTCTTTGACAGAGGAGCCTACTGATAAGCAGATGCATCTTGGCATCTGGCATCATTTACAAAAAATGCCATGGGACATATATTTGTCCCAATATGTTATAATGGTTGCAGCCAGAAAGAAAGAAAGAGAGAGGGAGAAAGAGAGAGAAAGAAGAAAGAAAGACACAAATGGCAAAAAGCCATAGATCTGTTGGTGCAATTTTTAACCTTGCCATTTTTTGGTCTGTTTAAAATTATGACTAGCATCCTTTATTCAGTTAGGGATCTGTAACTGCTCTATATTCAGATATACTACTTATTCATTCTTGCGGCACTCTTGCCAAATAGTAATCAATTCACCACCACCACCAAGCCTGTACATGCATAATTTTGGTACATAGAATCATAGATTTGGAAGAGACCACAACGGCCATCAAGTCCAACCCCCTGTCATGCAGGAACTCACAATCAAAGCATTCTTGACAGATGGCCATCCAGCCTCTGTTTAAAAACCTCAAAAGAAGGAGATTCCGCCATACTGTGTGGCAGTGTCTTCCACTGTCGAACAGCTCTTAGTTCTTCCTAATGTTGAGGTGGAATCTCTTTTCCAGTAGTTTGCATCCATTGCTCTGTGTCCTAGTCTCTGGAGCAGCAGAACATAAGCTTGCTCCATCCTCAATATGACACCCTTTCAAATAATTAAACAGGGTTATCATGTCACCTCTTAACTGTCCCTTCTCTGGGCTAAACATCCCCAGCTCCCTAAGTCGTTCCTCATAGGGCTTGGTTTCCAGACCCTTCACCATTTTAGTTGCCCTCCTTTGGACACGCTCTAGTTTTTCAACATCCTTTTTGAATTGTGGTGCCCAGAACTGGACACAGTATTCCAGGTGGGGCCTGACCAAAGCAGAATAGAGTGGCACTATTACACATTCAGTTCCTCAGTGTTGCTATTTAATACAGCACAATGAATGCACCACTCCATATTGCAGCTCCATATATTAAAGAACACATCTTCTGCTATCCAGCAATCTTATTTATGTGATTAAATGTAGATTTACAGGATGTCATCTTCAGTATGGGAGCAAAACAACCACAGACCTGTGTACAAGTTTCAAGAAGCGTAAATCTGCAAGTCTGCAAACTAGAGTGACCAGTGACCAGACATTTCAACTCAATAGACATATATTGAGATGCCTTGTCCTTCAGATATTTTGGACAAAAGGAGAATTCTGGGATCTATAGATTTAGGACTCTAAGAGGATAATGCCATCTGCTTACAGAATAATACCATCATCTACTGGAAAATGATGGAAACAGAGTTCTAAACTGTCCACCTTGCAGACAGCTCAGTTTCATCTTTAGCAACTGAAGAAGCCAGAAGCCAAAATGCTTTGTTCATTTTATATTTTCCAGTTCTGTTTGTTAATTTCTTATAGTGATTCATTGAATCCTAATGAGATCCAGGACAAACGTGGGAGAAGTGTTGCTGGTTTGCTTTTTTCTAATCATATAAATTGCAGAGATTTATGATGATCCTGGCTGAGCCTTGAAACCCACAGGGTGACCTTGGCAAATCACACTCTCAGTCTCAGAGGATGGCAATGGCAAATTTCCTCTGAATAAACTTGCCAAGAAAATCCTGTGATAGGTTTGCCTAAGGGTCATCATAAGTTGGAAACAACCTGAAGGCACCCAACACACACACACACGATAACTCAGGCTGCATCTGCACTGCAGAAATAATGCAGTCTGACACTGCTTTAAATAATGTAATCTGAAATTGGCTTAGTGCTGTGGAATTATAGGATTTATAGTTTTGTAAGATCTGTAGTTTTGTAAGATATTTATGTGATGCAGTGGCTTAGTGGTTGATGATTGTAAGGTCGGCAGATCAGCACTTCGAGGCCCAAGTGCTGCATGACGGAGTAAGCTCCTGTCACTAGTCCCAGCTTCTGCCAACCTAGCAGTTCAAAAGCATGTAAAAGTGCAAGTAGCATTTAGCAATAGCAACAGCATTTACATTTCTATACTGCTTCATAGTGAATTCAGCACTCTCTAAATTGTTTACAATGTCTTACTTAGCCAATTGCCCCAACAAGCTGGGTACTCATTTTACTGACCTACGAAAGAATGGAAGGCAGAGTCAACCTGGAATCCTCTGGGATCAAACTCACAATGTTGTGACCACAGTGCCAGCATTTAACTACTGCACCACTAGGGCTCCCTATATGAACAGGTACCACTCTGGTGAAAAGGTAACAACATCCTGTTCAGTCATAACTAAATGACCATGGAATCATCTTTGACAATGGTGGCTCCCTCAGCTTAGTAATGGAGATGACCTCCTACAGCCGGACATGACTAAACTAACTTGACAAAGCAAAATCTTTACCTTCTACCTTTAAGATATGTAGCCTTTGCTGTGAGAGAGTTCTGGTGCCACAACAAACAACAAATCCCACAATCCCACAGCATTGAGTTATAGCAGATCAAGCACTTTATTTCTGCAATGCAGATGTTGCTTCAGTCCTAATGTAGCATCTCAGCCAGAATCTTTGTGGGATGAACCCCAGAATCTATTCTAAGTCAATTGGAGCTTTGTAGACTTTCTCATTAGTACCCACAAGATGTGTACAGCTCTATTCCTGCAGAAAGGCATGTCTGCTCCTTATCTCTCTTAAAGCCTAGGTGGCTGTACAAAGTAATCCAGTTTCTTGCTGATGCCAAAAGGAACTGTACAACAGATTGCATCACAGATGTCATTGTTTAAAAGATGGGTAGGTTTTTTAAAAAATGCTTTGCTTAGAGGTGAGAAAAGCAAAGTGGCAAACCACACTTATCGGCAGAGTTATTTTTGTATTGAAGTTGGGCTATGGGTGAGAAGAAATGTGTGAATTGGCTTTTTAATGATAGCATTATATTTTTTGGGGGGAATCATCAAAGGTAAAGCAAATTGGGTGAATCAGCTAATGGGCTTTGAAACAAATTAAACTGGGAAAAGTGTTAAATGATATCGTTCTTTAATTTCTTCTTTCAAAGACTAATGATGTTAATGAAAGAACACAGAATGCTGCCACAGCAGGAAAAGGACTTATAAGGTTGCACCCCAGGGGAGACAGCAAGGGTGTATTCACAGTGCACATCTATGGAACTTTGGTACCATTTAAACTGCTGGGGCTAAGTCCTGTTGAATCCTGGGAGTTGTAGGGCCTAAGCAGACTGCCAGAAATAGTGCACATTAAATTGAGGCACTGCCCTGGCTCAGTGCTAGGGAATCATGGGAACTGTAATTTATTGTGGCACCAGAGCTCTCTGACAGAGAAGGCTCAATGCCCCAGAAAATAATACAATTCCCATGACTCCCTAGCAGTGAGCCAGGGCAGTGCCTCAATTTAATGTGCACTATTTCTGGCAGTCTGCTTAGGCCTGTAGCTTCTCAAATACTTCTATGTATTTCTGCACAGAGTTCCAGAAATTCTTGGCCTGAACCTTTGGGGAGGAACCCTCCCACCCACCAAACTTGCCTTTGTGTATATCAGGGCTTTATAGACTCCAGGCTCATAGTCATGCCAATTCAAAGTGCAAGTTATGATCTTTAAACGCTATGTGTGTGTGTGTAAATGCTCTCGAGTCAGCCTCGAGTCATGGCGACCCCATGTATGAGACAACTCCAAGACCTCCTGTCCTCCACTGCTCTGCTTAGGTCCTGTAAATTCAGGACCATGACCTGCAATCTCCATTCTGATCAATGTCTGATCCAACGCACAGGAACTCCTCAACTATTTCAATTTCCTGATTATCTAAGTTGAATTTGTGTAGATCCTCCATGGTTGTTATTTTTTATTTCTTTACGTCCAGCAGTAAGCCTGCCTTTGCACTCTCTAAAGCCCCATATGGCCTGGATATACACTATAGGAAAGACCATGGCTGGAATTCACTATTGGAGTTATAGATGCATGACATTCATATTCTTATTTGTATTCACAGTCCCAACATATTCACAATTGAGGTTCTATTGCAGCAGTTGTAAAAGTCCACTGCTTTACCAGGCAGCAGCCGCTGAGAGTGATGAAGATCTGAGAACGATGGAAGGAGTGTTGCACTCTCACAACAGTATAAATATTCTTTATCCTTGAGGCCTTAAAACTACTTGATACTGTGATCAAAGAGGGTTTATATCCACAAAAGTTCATGCAGAAATAAAAACAAGTTAGTCTTAAAGATGCTGCCACATTTCTTTTTTTCCCTCCCTCTTCCTTTCTCCATTTTATAATGGTAGAAAAGAGAGAGGAGGCAGAAACAAAGAAGACATCTCATAATACCAAAAGGTTCCCAACAGCTTACTACTGAAATAATATAGGCCAAGCTGCTACATTCAGTGGCATTACGAGGGGTCCAAGGGGTTCCTGTTGCAGGTAACAACCTAATGGAAGATGGCCAACATTGCTCCCCAAACATCTGCCTTTAAGGAACTGTAAATGAGGTCTTACTTTTGATTGTTGCAGATCTGCTCACTGGTGGGATGACCACCAACAGAACAGACCTCCATTGCTTGGAGTGCCTCCCTCAAATATAAAGTAGGATTGAGGAGGAATTTTTGACTGTGGCAATAGTGACATGATGAATATGCAGTATAACTGAATATAGAGCAGAGACAGATCCATAACTCTAGGTTATGAATTCATTGCTCCAATACATTCTTCATTCTTCTTGTGACTAGAAAAACAAATGTTCCTTGACCCTCAACTAGTCAGTTTCTTCACCTGACAATCCACAATTTTTTATATTATCCTTTCATTCTCAGGATTTTTTCACTGCAATTTCAGATAACTCAGCTGTTGTTGATCAAAAGAAAGGACATTTACATAGAAAACTACCTCTAAAACAGAAGTTCC
Organism: Phrynosoma platyrhinos; assembly: GCA_020142125.1. Classification (NCBI taxonomy): domain Eukaryota; kingdom Metazoa; phylum Chordata; class Lepidosauria; order Squamata; family Phrynosomatidae; genus Phrynosoma; species Phrynosoma platyrhinos. Next base: position 11,267,677 of record CM034706.1, read on the forward strand.
CCAAATGATGAATGCCAAGATGCAAGGACACAATGGTATGTTCAGAGTGACTCATCAGAACAGAAATTGTTCTCATTCTCTTCTTGAAATGGAAAAATAAAAAGGTTTTGATCCTCAAGAGAAAATAAATACCATTTGTTTGAATGGGATATAATTGCAAATAGATGTACACAACCTGAGGGTTTTGTTTGCTTTGTTTTACAAGGTCTTTAGTTTTTTGCTGCCAAAGAGTGCTGGTGCCTCCCAAAACTACAAATCCCAGACAGTCAAAGTGGTGCCAAACTGCATTATTTCTACAGTACTCATACAGATGAACTCTCAGTCTCAACACTGTTCATGAAACCTAGAATTCCATTCAATATTTTAAAACATAGCATTACACTATAGCCACAGGTCCAGAAGAAGGAGCCTGCCTGCAAAAGATATCCTCCCCACTTTATACCATCTTAACTAAAGACTGAAACAACATGTAGGCATCTGACTAACATTTCCAATTGTTTTTCTCATGTTTGATTTATAACATCTTGCCTGATGAAGAAGCTCATGGAGCTTTGAAAGCTTGCAACAAGTAGACTGTGCATTTTGCTTGGCCAGTAAAGGTATCACTGATGGATTTTTGTTTGAATTTGCTAAATAGCCAACACAGTTACTGCTGAATGTTTTCACTGTTGACTCATGTTTAACTCATGGTCTACTAAGACCCCTAGATTCTTCTGACAAGTCACTTATCTCCTATTCTATATTTGTACATTTTGTTGTTCCTGACAATAAGGAGTATCTTATATTTGTTGTTCTTAGCTGCCTTTGAGTCTACTTCGACCCATGGAAACCCCATGAATGAGAGACTTCTAAAGGCCTTTGCAGACTGCCAGAAATAGTGCAAATTGAGTCCACTTTAAGGGTTAGGGTTAGTGCTAGGGAATCATGAGAATTGTTTTTCCCCCCTAAGACATTGAGCCTTCTCTGTCAGAGAGCTCTGGTGCCACAATAAAATACAGTTCCCATGATTCCCTAACCCTAACCCTAACCCTAAAAGTGGACTCAATTTGCACTATTTCTGGCAGTCTGCAAAGGCCCTAATTTACCCTATCCTCAGCAGCCCTGTTCAGGTCCTGCAGACTCATGGCCATGGCTCCCCTGATGGATTTCATTGATCTAAAGTGCAGTATTCCTCTTTTCCTAATGCTCTCCACCTTGCCTAGCATGATTGTCTTTTCCCGTGAGTTCTGTCTTCTCATTATATGATTAAATTATGACAGTCTCAGTTTAGTTATCCTGGCATCTACAAAGAGTACTGGCTTGATTTGCTCTAGGATAAATTTATTTGTCTTTTTAGCAGTCCATGGTATCTGCAGAACTCTTCCTTATCAAGACATTTCAAATGAGTTGAAACTTTCTATTAATCTCTGTTGGAATCCATGTAGGGGGGATGCAGACTGGCCTGAAGGACTGGCCTGGGGGTGGAGTTGGGAGGGACGGCTGCACGCTGGCTGTTCCGCGTTCACCCTGACCCCCTCCTGATGCCACGCTCCCGTCCGCACAGTGCACTGCTTCAAAACGCCCTCTTGGTGCAGCATGCATACATGTGGCACCAAAAGGGTGCAAAAAAAGCATTTTGCTGCTCTTTTGGGGGTGGCAAAAAGGAGGATTGGGGCTGTGGTGTGTGGTTGCCATATCCCGATCCACTGCTCCTGCCCTTTTTGGGCTGTCTGTATCAGCCCTTAGTTTGTTTTGGATAAGCTCTCCAACATGTTATGGGAATAGTTTTTTGTG
>CM034706.1:11325662-11338476 GCA_020142125.1 Phrynosoma platyrhinos
TACTATTTCTATTTCTTCATTGTCTAGGTTGAACCTGTGAAGGTTCTCAGTGATCATTATTTTTGTTTTCTCTATGTTCATCATTGCACTTTCTTCTTTGATCTTCCTTAGTAGGTGTTCTAGGTCTCTGATGTTTTCTATTAATACTATGGTATCATCGGCATATCTTAGATTGTTGATATTCCTTTCTCCTATTTGCATTCCTCCTTCTTCTGTGTTCAAGCTTGCTTTTCTTATAATACATTCTGCATACAAGTTGAACAGATAGGGTGAAAGGATGCAGTCTTGTCTGACTCCTTTGCCAATTGGGAACCATTGTGTTTCTCCATTTTCTGTTCTGATAGTAGCCTCTTGTCCTGAGTACAGATTCCTGTACATGGGCCATTTACATCAACTTCCCAACACCCTCACATTACCCTGTTCACAAGATGCAGGGCCAAGGACCTGATTCAACTGTAAACTGTCTCCAGGAGAGAAGACCATTTCCACATTGAATTTGAGCCATCCCTCTCTGAAATCATTTTTTAAAAAAACAAAACAAAACCCCACAACATTTGCTCTCCATTTTCCAGGAAAATCTGGAGCACTCCAGAGCAATGCCAAATTGGAGAGCTGGGTAAAAACTATCAAAATGAATTTTAACAGGGATAAGGATAAGGTGCTACAATAAGTTGCTAAGATGGTGTGTGTGTGGAATGAAATGCACACATATAGGATGAGTGACACCTGGTTTGACCACAGTGCCTGTGAAAAGGAACTAGAAATCTTAGTCTGAGTTGATACAGTAACTAAAAAGGCCAAGGCAATTCTAGATTACAGATGAAGGGAAGTAATAGTAATAATAGTACCATTCTATTCTGCTTTTGTCAGACTTCACCTGGAATAGGCTCTGGGCTCTATAATTCAAGAAGGATATTGACACAGAATGTGTCGAGATCATGGCACCAATATGATCAAGGTCTGGAAAACAAACCCTATAAGTAACTACTTATGTAATTGGACATGTTTAATCTAAAGAAGAGAAGGTTAAGGGGTGACATGATAGCCCTGTTTAAATATTTGAAAGGAATGTCATATTGAGGATGGAATAAGCTGTTTTTCTGCTGCTCCAGAGAATAGGACATGGAGCAATGGATGCAAACTAGAGGAAAAGTGATTTCACCTAAACATTAGGAAAAACTTTCTGACAGTAAGAGCTATTTGACAGTGGAACACACTCCCTTGGAGAGTGGTGGAGTCTCTTTCTTTGGAAGTTTTTACACAAAGACTAAATAGCCATATGTTGGGGATGCTTTGATTGTGTATTCTTACATGGCAGGGGGTTGGACTGGATGGCCCTTGGGGTCTCTTCCAACCTTATGATTCTATGATTCTAATATAACTTAGGAAGCAGACTTCTTAGACCTTGGGATCTACTTCTGAAAACCTATGACTGCTTAAACTATAACAAATGATTGGCATTTCTACATGCATTTCCAAATTGCATCGACGAATCATAGGGTTGGGAGGGATCACAAGGGCCATCTAGTCCAAATCCCTGCCATGCAGAAAGACACAATGAAAGCAGTCCTCTCTGGAATGGTCTCTGTTTAAGGCTTTCCAAAGAAGGAGATGTCATGATACTCCACTTAAGCATTAGGAAGAACTTATTGATGGTAAGAGCTGTCTAACAGTGATGTAGTCTTCTCCAGAAAGTTGTGGACTCACTCTCTTTCTTTTAAACAGAGATTAGATGCATATCTCAGGAGTGCTTTAGTTGTATATTTCTGAATGGCAGGTGGTTGGATTAGATGGCCCTTGTGGTATCTTCGGATGCTATGATTTGATGACCTTTTAATCCTTTCAAAGTTCAGGAGTCTAAGGTTCTTCTTCCCTGGTAGGGGTCTTCATGTAAGATGAAGCAATATTGGGGGGGGGGGGTGAACCTCTCTTGCCACAATGCCTACAAATATGTGGAGCCAACCATAGTAAAAATAAATTTCTCTTTATTTCCTTCTGATTCTTTCTGGGAAGGCTATTTTATATGTTTGTGTAAGGAATATTCATAGCATCATAAGTGTCTCATATATAAGAATTCAGAAAGAGTGCCTCAGAGAAACCAGATAGAATTCCTGCAATATAAATCTAAGCCATAAAACTATCCAGTAATAGTGACAGTGACAGTTTCAAATGAAACAACTATAGTTGGCAAAAATGGTGATGTTTTTCTATAAAAGCATCCTGAATTGAACTTTAATGGTTCTTTAAAGATAGGACTATAAATAAATGGAAAGAACAGAATTTAACAATAAAGTTGATTGAAATAACTATACTATAGAACTCTGGAGTCAGAAGGCACACATTTTAAATTGCTTGTGATAATGTTTAAATTTCCATCCTTTTCCCTTGGCCTTTTTTTGTTTAAATTGCTATGTATTATGAAGGCAAGAAATTGGTACAAAAATATCAGCACACCACAGATGGGGACTGGTCAGATCAGATTGCCAATGGTTCAATTGGGGTGATTGCTCCAGCTTCCTCAATAGCTAGAGATCCAGTGATGAAGGGTGAACAAAGGTTTTAGTTTGTTTCTTCTTCTTCCCCATTCACTTGCTGAGTTTCCCAATGCTTTTCTTATGTTATCATTAACATTTTGTGCATTGTTTGCATAACTGAGTAAACATGCAAGGGGATTGAAGGAGGATTTCATGTGGGAGCAGACAGCATTCTTATCTGGAGCATCCATATCTGCCAAAGTTGGAAAGAAGAGAAATAGTTCCAGAAAACACTGTGGGAAACTAACTTTTTAAATATATATATATATATATATAATTCTTCAATAGTTAAAATACATATATTCCATACACACTTTACATCAACATCGACAATTAAACATAAACAATGACATATAAACTAATAAAAGTAATGCAATAAACACAACACATATTTCAGTCATTACTTCCTCATTGCTTGTATTCAGCCTTTTTCAGTTAATCAGTTAATATCCTTGATTTTCTTATCAATGTATTTGATCTTGCAATTTATATTTTTCTTTCTCTCTTTTTCATAGTTAGTTTCCCCCTCCTTTTTTTTTTTTTTTGGTCCACTACTTTTCAAATCTGTATGAAAGTATCAGTTAGATGTTTCTTCAGTTTTTTTAGTTGTGATATTACCAAATCCCAAATTGTTGCTCTTGCCATTTATTTTTCAATATTCTTCAAATCCAGCCACATTGTTTTCCAATATTTTTTTTTTGTTCACATTCTTCTTCTATTTTATCTGTTGCTTTATTATTCATTAACATTGTTAAAATATCCATATCCATTGCTTTTTTAAGTTTTACTAACTGTTCTTCAATAGGTGGAGTTTTTTTCACTTCTCCAGTATTTAACATAGAGAGTTCTAGCAATTGTTATCATTTATAATAGTATTCTTTTATATTTCTTTTCCACCTCTTTTTCTAGGTTGTACATCATGTTTAGCAAGAAGAGATATGGATTTAATGTTATGTTAGTCTGTAATATCTTTGAGCTCATGCTATGTATTTCTTTCCAATATTTTATTGTCCTCGGGCAGTTCCATCACATGTGATAAAATGATCCAGTGTTTTCTTGACATTTCCAGCAATTTATCTAGCCTGTATTATATATTGCACTTAAGGATGCAGTGGCTTAATCTGTTGAGAGCAAGATCAGCAGATTGGCAGTTCAAGACCTGGGTGCCACATGATGAGGTGAGCTCCTTTCACTAGTCCCAGCTTCTGCCAACCTAGCAGTTTGAAAGCATGCAGATGCAAGTAGATAAATACGTACCACTTTTCAGTGGGAAGGTAAACAGCATCCTGTGCAATCATGCTGCCACATGATCACAGAGTAGTCTCTGACAACGCTGGCCCCTATGGTCAGATACGAATTGACAACCTTGTCGATGGGGAATATCTTTACCTTTTTATATATTGCATTTAGTTTTGTTGGGGAAAGGTACCAACAATATGTCATTTTTATTATTTTTTCTTTGTAGTTTTGACATAGAGTGAATTTATTTGTATCCTTCCATGTTTTTTGTGGGAAACTAACTTTAAGATCATTGTTTCTGCTGGGCAGAGGAGCTTCCAAGGCAAAAAAATGAATGAGGTATGATACTTAGCTGAGCCAACTGCATAGATAAAATTCAGTAAAGATTTTGCAACTATGAATATTATATGCTTTCAAAAAAGACATCTTTTGTGATTAAATTAAAAGCAGTAATGGTTTTGCAAATGTGAGCATTATATGCTTTCAAAAGTCACCTTTTGTGAATGCAAAACTTATCAGTAGAAAAAAAATCTACTTAAGAAATCTCAGTTGAATATTTGAGATATCCCTGGTCTCTAGATGTTCTCTTTTTAGTTTAGTTTTTAGTTCTGTGCTGTTGAAGCAGAGAAAGTCCTATTTGGCTTAGGTCCAGACTACCTGAAAAACTATTTCCCAATATGAACCTGCCAGAGGTCTAATCTGCCCTGTAGAATTAAATGCAGTTTAACACTGGCACACAACACACACACATTCCAAGTTTTAGTTTTAAAAAATCTGAAGTTCTTCCTCACCTGATACACACACAAACACACACACACACACACACACACACACACACACACAGAGTTCAGTGTTTTAGATCAAGATTTAATTATATGTGGAGAAGACTCATTGAAATTAATATGACTTGTAATAGTCCTAACTCATTCCAGTATCTTTGATATCAATTAATATGTTCTAAGTTTTGAGAGCTAGTGTGGCATAATGGTTTGAGTGTTGGACTACAGCTACAACTCTGGAGACCAGGCTTCGAATATTGCTTGACCATGGAAACCCACTGGGTGACCTTGGGCAAGTGACACACACACAGACTCAGAGGAACACAAAGGCAGACCCCCTCAGAACAAATCTTGCCAAGAAAACCCCATGATAGGGCTACAAGTTATGCCTTAGGCTTGCCATAAGCTGAAAACCTGAAGGCACAAAGCAACAACAACACAGTTGAAAATGTGTAAAGCCTGTTTGAACTCACTGCCTTGCTAGCACTAAAACCACATGCTTCTTCTGTTCCATCACAAATGGACCTGTCATATTGGATTGCCTCCCTATGGATTGGAGCCACAGAAACTTTTAAGGAATTATATTTACTTTATTATCTTTAATTTTTCCCCATCCCCACTTGAGTTGCTCTTCAAGATTGGTGTTGGATATATATATATATATATATATATATATATATATATATATATATATGGGGAAGAGAAAGAGAGGGCCTAAGCAGAGTGCCAGAAATAGTGCACATTAAATTGAGGCACTGCCCTGGCTCAGTGCTAGGGAATCATGAGAATTGTATTTTTTTCTGAGACATGGAGCCTTCTCTGTCAGAGAGCTCTGGTGCCACAATAAATTACAGTTCCCATGATTCCCTAGCACTGAGCCAGGGCAGTGCCTCAATTTAATGTGCACTATTTCTGGCAGTCTGCTTAGGCCCTTAGTTAGTATATGGCTTGTAGAAGGAACAGCCTTGTCCTGCTTTAGAGTTCTTCCTTTCTTTTTGACACAACAGGCTAAAGGGTGACACGCTTAGCATGTTTAAACTAAGTGAAAGGGACATTAACCAGTTTCCCAGAGAGTGGTATGTCAGAAAAAATTAAGGTTTCAAGGGCCTGTCTTTTTTTCCTGTCTATTTAAACACGTGTTGCCACTAAAATTAGCAGAGTGCTATCAATAATGAAGTAGAAAACATGTTGCAGGTCTGAAAAATTGTGCCACATGATTGTGAGTGCTAAATGACCCGGGAAACAATGGTCTTCCCTCTTAACAGAACCATTTCCTTGCTGTAGATTTCATCCTTACCAGTGGGACAACATTGTTTACTGCAGGATAGCAAAATGTCTTCAAATGGGGTGGAAGGGAGGTGTATGTCACAGGAGCCCATGGCGACTATGCCAACGGAGTCCAGTGTCTTTAAGCTGGAACCCTTAGAACAGACCTGCACAATTTGGCAGTAGGTAGGGGCCACAGATAGATTTTAATTTCATATTAATTAGAATTAATTAATAATATTAATTAGAATTAATTAATGTTAATTCTATCCTTCTCCTCCTCTGCCCAGCCCTCTCCCCTACTGCTCTCCATCAAGCAACAGAGCAGCCTTGAGGGGCAAGCATTTGCCCCTCTTCCTCCTCTGCTTCCTGGCCTTTTCAGGAGAAAGCTGGGCAAAGGAGGAGACTTGCAGGCAAGCAGAGGAGCCTTACAGCACAAGCGTTTGCCCTTCCTCTTCCACATGGCTCTCTCCTCAGGAGGAGACTGAGCAGTAGAGGTTGAAGTTGTGAAGTTGTAGGCTTTCATGGCTGGCATCCATAGTTTTATGTGGGTTTTTCGGGCTGTGTGGCCATGTTCTAGAAGCGTTTCTTTCTGCCAGCCACAGATGCTGGTGAAACGTCAGAAAGAAACGCTTCTAGAACATGGCCACACAGCCCGAAAAACCCACAGAAAACTAGCCTGGAAGTTGTTCCACAGCTTCATGGGCCACCTGAAATCCTTTGGTGGTTCATATGCAGCCCCAGACTGTATGTTGTGCAGGTCTACCCTAGAACATTATTCACAGGGATCATGTAATAAAACGGAAATCTCCATTTGAAGTTGCAAAGATCTGAGCTCAGAAGGCAAGACCGAGTATTGGACCCTCTTTCCAGATCCTGTACAGATCTTTTTTTCATGTTCCTTCCTTCTCCAATGCAGAGATGTAATACTGGAGAATATGGCTTGCATTGGAAATATGACACAGCTAGAATAAAGGAAGCTATAGATATTAAGTATGGAAACTCTTACTAGCCTTCTGTCGGTTTCCATACTTAATATCTATAGCTTTCTTTATTCCAGCCATGCCATATTTCCAGTGCAAGCCATATTCTCCAGTATTACATCTCTGCACTGGCAAAGGAAGGAACATGAATAAAATTAATCTAAGTCAGCCAGACAGTGGGTCTAAATATTTTTCTTCCATTTCTTACAATGGGAATGAAATGCATCATCACCACCACCACCACCATCATCATCATCATCATCATCATCATCATCATCTCTGTTTATACCCTCACAACTGCAACTTAAGGTGGATTTTGAAAATGAACAAAGGAAGCAGAGTGAAATTTGTTTTCCTCCCTTCTCTTCAAGGCTGGTGCCTTGAAGGGCTTTAAAATGTAGGAGCAGCAAGATATCGCAACACACTGACTGAATCTAAACAGCACCACTCCACCTCAGACCAGAGCCACATCCAAAAAGAAATATTAAATCTTCATCATTTAAAATTTTTTATTAAAATTTTTTATTGAAAAAAACATTAAAAACAATTAACAAAAAAGACAGACAAAAACATTACAAAAAACCAAAAAAACATACAAAACAAACCTAACACCACCACATAAAAGATTCACATATATACAACTACATTACTAACATGACGTAAATTTGACTTCCTTTTAATATCCACTGATGTTGCTTGATCATATCAATTTCCCCCCCTTGATTAGTGTATTACTATCAACTATAACTTATTCAGTTTCCATTCAAGTTAACTATTACTTCCGAATTCTCCATATTCTTTAATTTACATATTCTTTTTCATTTATGTATATTGACTTTAATGTATCCTATGTAGTCTAATTTGTAACCTTAACCTGGAATTTCACAGGCTAATGTATTTACTTCCTTTATGCCTATAGCTTTTTTAAACCTATTACTCAAAGGTCCCCCCATTTTTGTTTAATAAATGGATTCCAAACTTTGGCAAAATTCTCCTCTGTTTTTTTTTTTTTTTTGTAACAGTTGTATCAACTTATCATTTTCCATTAGTTCATATAATTTCCAGATCCATATATCAATATTGGGGATATTTTTTTGTTTCCACATTGCAGAAAAAGCTAATCTAGCTGCCACTGACATGTAAAAAAAGAGTCTGCCATATTGGTTTTCTACCTTATCATCCTCAATTATGTTCAATAGATATATACCCGGGTCTTTTGATAATGATTGATCTAATATCTTCTCAATTTCTAAGTGTATCTTTCCCCAGAATTTTTTTGCCAAATTACACTCCTACCACATATGATAGTACGTTCCTTCTTTTTCCCCACATTTCCAACAAACATTTTCTTTTAACTTGTATATTTTCACCAATTTAAAGGGAGTAAGGTGCCATCTAAATAGCATTTTATGTAGATTCTCTTTCAGATTATAACTAACTGTATACTTCATCCTTTTCATCCATGTTTTTCCCCATTGAACTAAGGTGATCGGATGTCCCAAATTCTGTGCCCATTTGATCATATATGATTTCACTTGTTCTTCTTCTGTCTCAAATTTTAATAATAACTGATATAATTTCCTTATTCTATGTTTCTTATCTGCTTTAAGCATTTTTTCAAATTCTATTTCTGTTTCTTTACTATTATTTGTTTTTAAGTCTAACCTAGTTCTTTCCCTTAATTGGAAATAAGTGTACCACGTACATTGCATGCCTTCTTTTCGCAATTGATCTAGCATTTTGAGTTCTTTTTCTTTTTTTATTTAATAGGTCTTCATAAGTAACCCATTTTGATTCTCTCAGCGGGGTCATTCTGTGAAAAGCTTCATTTATTAAGGCCCATTTCGGCACTCCTGGACATATTCTCGGTTTAACTTTCAACCAGATCCTAATTAAAGATTTTCTGATATAATGTTCATTGAAATCTATATTTGCTTTTAATTTATCATAAAATAAATAACCATGCCACCCAAATCTATTCTCCCCGCTCTCCAATCTTAGTTGTCTTTCATTTTCTAATTTTAACCAATCCATCATCCAGTCTAATACACTTGCATAATAGTAGGTTTTTAAATTAGGTAAAGCAAGTCCTCCTCTGTTTTTTTCATCATACAATATTTTAAATTCCACTCTGGGCTTTTTCCCCAATCATAAGAATTTTGAAATGTCTTTATGCCAATTAAGGAAGGATTTGTCATTTGTGATTATGGGTATATTTTGAAATAGAAAGATCATTTTCAGCAACAATGTCATTTTGATAGCAGAATTTTTTCCTAACAGTGATAGTTTTAAATTTTCCCATTTTTAAGTCCTTTTTTATTTCTTTCCACTTAGTTTCATAGTTATTTTTAAATAGGTCCAAGTTTTTAGTTGTTATATTAATTCCCAAATATCTAACTTTGTTTACACATTGGAATTCTACTTTTGTTTTAAATAATTGTTTCTCTTTCTCCGGCATGTTTAAGATTAGCGCTTTTGTTTTTTCTTTGTTAATAGTTAATCCAGAAACTTTACTGTAATTTTGTAGTACCTTCATTAATTCATCTATGTTATCTAATGGGTTAGCAAGAGAAATCAGAAGATTGTCCGCAAATGTGCGTAGTTTGAATTCTTCTTTTTTGATTTTAACTCCTTCTATTTTTGCATTATTTCTGATTATATTATTAAGTATCTCTAAAGTAGTTATGAAAAGAAATGGTGACAGTGGACATCCCTGTCTAACTCCCCTATTTATTTTATATCTCTTTGACTGTTCCCCATTTATTACTAAGGCCGCTTCTTGTTTATTATAAATATTTTTCATCCATTTTAAGAAATTAGCTCCCATTTCCATTTTTTCTAAAACTTGTAACATGAATTTCCAATGTACCTTGTCAAACACTTTTTCCGTGTCAATAAATAAGAGGGTAAATCTTCATCATTTTAGACAATTGTCTTGTGGTATAGTTTATTGATATTGGGTCAAGCTAAAGGATCAGACACTTATTGATAGAGTCATACTTAAGGAGAGCGTATATTTCTTATGATTGATCCATTTTTTCACTGCCAGAATGGGATTTCCTTAGAGATAAATGCCTTGAGATTCAGACTTGCCAATTAAAGCTGTGCTTACTTTCCCACGACCAACCACAATAGAAAATATGCTTAATGCAGAATAAATAGGTGAGGAATGCTATATGCTATGACAAACAGATGTCTTTCCCCACTAGGGGGAATTTCCTATTTTGTGCTTGTCAGGAAAAAAATTCTACCCATATTACCTGGAATTCTTTTGGAATCTTACACATGCATAAATCTCCTATAGAAATGGTTGGGCACTTTTGTCTGATGAAGTACATCTGTGTTCAGTTCAATGTGATATCCAGAGTTATGCATTTAGTGCCACTGTGCATGTAAATGTGCATGTATGCGTACATGTGGATGCACATACTGAAATCTGTGGGCATTCAGTTGCATATTCAGGGGTTCATTAAGTTGTCCAACTTTACCATTCAATGTACGAGGTTGTGTGTCAGACACAGCCTATGGTAACCTAACATATGGAGATTGAGAATATGCAATCCTGGTGTAGGATATCATCCAATATCTAGCTTGGCCCACAGTCTGTGTCTTGCCTATCTTCAGTTAAAGCAGGGATGAACAACTTTAACCCCCCCCCGCCCCATTTCTGGGAAGCAACTAGCCTTAGCCAGAATACTGAATGGTGAGGGATGATGAAAGGAGTTCAGCAATATCTGGAGAACCACAGCAGCCCAATCTGGTTAAAGGCTGTCTGCTATAGAAATGGTAAAGATTTCTGCTTAAAGCTCTGGAGAGTTACTGGTAATCAGAGTTAGACAGTTCTGGGCTCCAATAGACTGAAATGTTTTTCTTTAATAAATATTAAGCAGGCTGGTATGTTCCAAACTTCTTAGAGACTGAAATTAACCTTGGTTTATGAATCTCCACAAAATGGATGGAATCCCCTTGGTTTTATGTGTGTGTGTGTGTGTGTGTGTGTGTGTGTTGTGTGCCTTCAAGTCATTTCAGACTCATGGTGACCTAAAGGCAAATTTATCATGGGGTTTTCTTGACAAGATTTGTTTGGAGGGGGTTTGCCATAGCCTTCCCCTGAGGCTGAGAGCATGTGACTTGCCCAAGGTCACCCTGTGGGTTTCATGGCTGAGTTGGGAATCAAACCCTGATCTCCAGAATCATAATCCAACACTCAAACCACTATGCCACACTGGCAGTGCCATATGTTTTACACACATGTTGATTCTCTTACACATGCAATTCTACTCTTGTCCATTGCTTCACACCCATATTAATTTCACAGTTGCATAAGTGGAGTTCTGCAAGTGGAACTGCAATGCAGTTGTGCATTCTTGGAGGATACATAATTATTTGTCAGTCCCTTCGATGTACTCCTTGATTCACTGAAATTGTGGAAACAACCACTGTACTTTGGCATTGTACAATAGGACAATAAACAGGCACACTTGCAGATAGCCAATTGTTTGGACACTGTTGGTATTCAGCAGAAGAATGGTGTAAGTACAACCATCATGTAACTATCTGAGTGTAGATTTACACCATGCAAATGTGAGGTAGGAATTTTGGCCTTTATTTACTAGTTATTAGAATGTTTCAAGCCCACCCAGTATCAGAAGACATTGAGCAAGACTTTGCAATCAATGAAATCAATTTAAAGTAATGTAAAAGTATTTAAGTTATTTAAACCAAATCAACAATTTTGGATTGTCTTAATAAAAATCACTAATGATCACACATTTTTAACCCCCACCCCCAGCACTGATGCCAATTCATTTTGTTTCCCAAGTTCCTTGCCATTGCCATTCTTGCCAATATTTACCTTTTTATAAAACATTTTTCTCTCTCAGATATGTCTCTGTTCCTCCCAAGACTGGGACAGTCTTGAGCACAATACACAATGTGCTTGAACAGTTAAAACTTGCCTAAAGCACATAAACTTTAAATCATTAGAGCCAAATCACTATGGATACAGAGTGATCCTCAGTATTATGTGCTGAAATGTGACAATTTTATTTTTTACTATCCTCCAGAAAACAAGGTTCATAAAATGTGATTATTTTATTATTGCTGCTTAATTTAAAAGTAAGACAATAATGAAATACAGGATAGCACTCAAAGCATAATTCACACTCTTCACTGCTATCATGCTGAAAGCTGGCAAAGAGTGGCAGGGAATGGTGTAGGGCAACTGTTAGTTCCCTGCAATGTTATACCAGCTCCATTGTAGCACCTACTTTCTGCCTTTTAAAAAATGAGATCCTGAGTCAGGATGACCAGATGTCCTAACTGAAAAGGAGGATAAGACACCGCAAAATGTAGGCCATTCAAGAAAAATGTTGGATATCACCAAATAAAACTAAAAACACCAATATATATGTAAATTCATGTTTCTTTCCAATGCTCAAAATGGAAGACATTTTGGAATTTCTCCTGGACAGAAGGTTGAAATGGAGGACATGATCTAGATAAGGAGAATGTCTGGTCACCCTGTGGCAGTTAAAGTGAGGTCAAACTGGAGTATTTCTGCATTGCAGATGCAGCCATGGCCAATGTCACTGTGAACAAGAGGCTGTGTTGTTGTTGTTATTCTTTAGATGACAGAGCTTTGGGAGATATTTCACATGATATTTGAGGGCTTAACAGTCACTGATGTTAGATGGCAGAGGTTAACCTTACTCCTTGTTTTAATGATTGTACTAATTATTTATAAACAGGTCAATATCTGAAATAAATTGCTGTTTGAGGGTCCATATATTCTCCATTGTTGTCTTAAATTTGTTCATCCATGAAAATTCATTTCACTCCCAATTCATACTTTTGTCTAGCCCACTCACAGTACAATTGTCTATATCAGCAGCTGAGGTGCCTCCAGATGTTTCTAGACTATAGCACCCAGCATCCCTGACTCAAAGGTCACTCTGCATGGGGCAGATATGTTAGGTTTAAATGGGATATAGAGTCAATGTTAAAATGTTGA
>CM034706.1:11347717-11369533 GCA_020142125.1 Phrynosoma platyrhinos
TCATGTTATATTTCCCTTCTGTATGGGTAAGAAGCACGAATGTTAATGTTTGAGGGATTTCTAGAATAGGGGTGGACAACTGTACTTGGCCAGGGACAGTTCACCCCTCCGACCCAACTATGGGCAGCACCTCTCCAACAGTGGTCCCAAGTACCTCCACCTTCCTTGGAATGGTTTTCAAAGTGGCAATTGTAAGTGGTGTCACATCATATACTGTCATCATTTTGAGAAAGTCTATGATGAAAATAGAGGCATTCTTGGGGTGATGGAGGTTGTGAGGAGTATTCTATGTAGGGTTGTGGACATTTTAAATATATTTAGTAGGGACTTTCTACACCCTTTTTGGCAAAATTGCCAGAAACTCATCCTTTGGGTTGGAGGCTTTGGGAGACTGACAGGGGTCTTAAGTGTTGCAAAACCGAGACCCAGAAGCCATACTCTGCCCACTCATGTTCTACAATGAAATACAAAATACACATAACAATGATATCTTTATTAGACGAACCAAAAGATACAAAACATATTGTGCTAGATGTCAAACCTCAATGATTTCTTCATCAGGCAAAGATGCTAAAAGTGATTTAGAAAAAAAATGATGCTGTCACAGTCACAGGCCTGCATCTTGTTTGAGAAGTTTGATCAAGAACTTTATCCACAGTGATTGCGTTAATGAAAGAAAGTGCACACATACTGTTTGGGCAGAATTCCCTATTGTATATTCCTTCATTAGCATAACTGAACTATTGCTGGACTTTCACACCCTCTTCTGCCCTCATCCTTAACTTCACTTCCCTGCCCTATGTCCTACCTAGTGTACATTTTGTTTGTGTGTCTATGTGAGTAATGTTTGTCCATGTGTCCTGTTGATCATGTCCCTTGCATGACCACCAGCTGCATGTATCCAGTCTGTCCACATAAACCTCCCTTGTATGTACCTCTCCTCTCCCCCCTGATCTGTGTGGGACATGTTTTGTGGAGGATGACAGAGTAGGTGTCTTTTTGGTTGACAAACTCATTCCTCCACCCCAAAGGTGGCACAATCAGATAGTGGCACCTGTCTACAGCACCCACTACTTGGGGGAAACTGAGGTCAGCAAATCCTTGCATGAACTGTGGGTGTATGAAAGGTCCTGCACAGGTGTGCAGGGATGCTGAACCTCAGTCACCTTTGTACACAGAGAGTGACAGACTGTATACAAGCCTGTGATGTATTCTGCACAGGTGCGTAGGTGTGCAGGGATGTGTTCCTGCACATGTGCATATACATTTTAGAGAAAAAAAATTTAAAGCAGTCACTGCTGGCCCATGCGGTTGCTCTGTCTCCCTTCGTGGCATCCTCAGGGCTGGTGGTGCGGTTGGCGGGGGTTCAATACGGCCTTGGAAAAGCCACATTGATTTCCCCCCAGTGCTCCATCCCCATTTAGGGCATCCTTGGGCAGATGGTGCAGTTGATGTGGCTTAGAGAGAACAGGCAGCTTCATGTCACTTTTTCCTGCCCATTTGTACAGACCCTTAGTGCTTAAGATGGTCTTGAGGGAGCATAGTTACAGATAGTCACTTGAACCCTACTTGGCCATGCAAGAGCTGAGGAAAAAGGTAGTAAGAGCCATGTGATGAAACTGAAGTTTCTCATAATTGAGGTACTTTGAAATGCATAGATTTCAGATGACTAAGGTAGGAGTTGGAGCCACTGGTTCTCTGGTTGGGTTGGGCTGCAACTCCCATAATCCCTTGCTGGGTCATGCATGCATCTGCTATTTGAAGTCCCAAACATCTGGACAAATTCCCTACCCATTAAATAGGTAGTGGGAAGTCTCAACCATCTTGTGGTATAACTTTGTAAGGAAGTTGGTTAGATGTGCTTCTTTATTTTTTCCCCAGGCATATACTTATTTACAACATTCTTTCTTTGGAAACTCAATAAATGGAGCCTGCTGCCAAAGAAATACAAATGTCACATTTAGAGCTCCCATTTTACATTTTAAATATCCATTGCCACTTGTAAGAACAGAAATAGAAAATTCCTGCATAAATCTATCCTGAGTCATGTGATACCCATGCATGGCATCTTATTATAAATTCATGGCCCAGAGAAAAGTACAGTAGTAAATAAGCCAGAGAAGGTTACTGCGATCGTTGCATATCACCATTAAATTTTCAAATTGCTTTGACAGAGCAGTCAAACCTCAGAAAGGCAAACGATGCATTTGTCAAAAACACTTGCTGCTCAGAAATAAAATTCCAAAGTAACACCTGCTTTAAACATACTGCTGTTCAGTGGAAGATTAAAAGATTGTTCTAGGTTTTCAAGGGATTAAAATATGTTTATGAAGCACAGTGTATTACTCAAAATATGGTACTCTTCCTTCTACATCATCTTTTAGATAGACTACATCATCTTTTAGATATATGGATTTTGTCCATTCTATATTCATATAATTGTTCTGCTGTGTTTTATTTTCCCATCATTTAAGATCACCTTCACAGTAGTAGTTCCCATTTGAGAGAAGGAAGGAAGGAAGGAAGGAAGGAAGGAAGGAAGGAAGGAAGGAAGGAAGGAAGGAAGGAAGTCTTCATTACTTTATATTTTAACTATCCTCTTCCAATTTGTTATGTTCCTTCATGTTGAGAGCTCTTTATGGCAACCATATTTTATGGAGTTTTTTTTTTTTTATATTCAGAGGAATTTGCTATTGTTTTCCTCTGAGGATGAGGGACTGTGACTTGCCCAAAGCCACCCAATGGGTTTCAATGGCTCAGTAGAGATTCGAACTCTAGTCTGTATTCCAGCATTCACACCACTACACTATGTTGGCTTCACTTCCGAATGACCAGAAAAACAGTATGCAATGCCTGTAATAATTGCACTTCTAATGTGTCGAGCTTGACCGTTCTCAATACATACATGCTTCTTGCAACAAATGCATGGATTCCATACCTGTCCTGTTTAAAAGCAAGCAAGCACATAGAAACAAATAATCTTCAGTCTGCAGAGGCTAGAGGAACTAGAAAAAAGCTAGATCAGTACCAAGGGGAAACCAGCATCTGTAGAAGCAGAAGCATAATCATAATCCAGACAGTCTGAAGTCAAAGGAAGCATACAGTCCTGAATCAAGTCTGAAATGGAGGGGCTGTACAGTCTGGCATTTTAGGCTGGCCTGGGGATGGAACAGTGATGTGGCAACTGCATGCCGGTCACCCTGACTCTGTCCTGATGCTGCCATCATGCCGCCCACCTGACCAGGTGGCGGGCAGCAAAAGGATGTGTCTTTGACACATCGTTTAGATGTGCTTCACCAAAGAAATGCCAAAAAGCCACCTGCACCATGGCAAGTGGCTTTTTGCTGCTCTAAAAAGGAGCAGCATTTTGCTGATTCCTTTTAGAGAAGCAAAGTGCCAGATCAGGGCCATGGCATGCAGTTGCCATTGCCCTGATCCAGTGAGCAAAGGGGAAGCTTGCCACTGCCCCTTTTGGGTGGTCTCTTCAGCCCCTGAGATAGGATCTGCCAGAGACAAGTACAAACTCAAGCCAAAGGTCAGAGAAACAGGAAGCTAAGGTTATCACACAAGATTACCAGGAGGCATTGAACCTATTATCCACAGCATCAGGATGGCCTTGGCTGAGCTAATTTATAGCTGGCAATAAATTAGTGAATTGTTGTGTGCCTTGAAGTAATTTTCCAATTTATGGTGACTCTGTCTTAACCGTAACACAGGGTTTTCTGGGGCCAAGAGTGTGCAATGCACCCAAGATCACCCAGTGGGTTTCCATGGCCCAGTGGGGATTTGATCCCTGGTATCCAGAGTCCTACTCCTATGATCAAACCATGCTGGCTCTCAAGCAGCAGTAAATTAGCCCAGCTGGCCTCATTAATTTAGCATAATTTACTTAAGATGGTAGAATTTAAAGATATAGCCATCTTAGTCTGTAGGATCAGTATGTAGAGATATCTTGTAGCACCTTTGAGACTATCTGAAAGAAATAAGTGTCCATGAGGGGGTGCAGGATGCACCAGGTGACACCACAGAGGAGAGCAACACCTAGTCAGCCCCCATGCCCCTGTCCATCCCTGCCACGATTCTGTTCCCCTGAGGAGAATGGACCAGTGGCAAGGAGCCAGGCTGAGTGCATATGTGCACAACCGCAGTGCATCCTTGCTGATGCCCCTTTCTCCCTGATGAGAAGGTTCTAAGGACTACCAAGAGGTGCACTCACTTATCTTGGCTCCTTGACACCACCCCTTTCTCTTCTGAGGAGAAGGGGGTGGCACTAAGGACTTCTGGGAGGTGCACATTCTTCTCCTGGATCCTTCTGTCACCCCTTTCTCCTCTGAGGAGAAAGGGCAATGCTAAGGACTGCCAGGAGGCACGCATGCTTCTCCCAGCTCCTCGCTGCTGGCTCCTTCTCCTCTGAAGAGAAGAGGGCTGCAGCAAGAACAGCAGGGAAGCGCATGTGTGCATCTCCTGGCTCCTTGCTGCCTCTTCCTTCTCCTCTGAGGAGAAGGAGGCAGCGGCAAGGATGGGGGCTGCAATGGGGGTGGGGTGGGGGTGCATGCCCTGCCTGCCTGAGCCTGTGTCTGTGTCTCCATGCCAAAGCCCTGCCCCTTCCACCTTTCAAGCCCTGCCCCCTGCACCAGGTGACATCAGTGACAGGGACGCTGCTGAGAATGAGTTTTTGTAGACTTCAGTCTACTTCCTCAGAGGCATTTAGCAGACTAAGGGCCTTTGCAGACTGCCAGAAATAATGCAGCTTGAACCCACTTTAACTGTCCTGGCTCAATGCTAGGGAATCATGGGGACTGTAGTTTTTTCTGAGACATCAAGCCTTTTCTGTCAGAGAGCTCTGGTGCCACAATAAACTACTGTTCCCATGATTCCCTAGCACTGAGCCAGGGCAGTTAAAGTGGATTCAAGTTGCATTATTTCTGACAGTCTGCAAATGCCTCTGAGGAAGTAGACTGACATCTACAAAAGTTCATGCCGCCAACTTCTTTATTTCAGTTAGTCTCAAAGGTGCTGCAGTCTCTCTGCTTACTTAAGATGAGCATCTCTGATGTTTCTATTCCCTGTGTTTTATGTGTTGATGCACAACAGGGTGTTGAGCCTCCATTTCCTCCTCCAAATCTACAGATGCTGCCTGGCTGACATTTTAAATCAATAAGATGGAGGATAACTTTACGCTCATGGTATCACATATTCATTTCTAAATGCTACCTTGTTAGAGAATTGTAATGTTGTGCAACCAAACGTACATTGCACATCAATGGATACTGATGCACAATGTGTGATAATGCACAAGAGCTACACATACATAACTCTACTTCTATAAACATGAACTGAATGTAGCTATTCTTCATCAGACTTTCTTATGGGAACTCACACTAGTGTATGTAACCAATAGGATGCTAGGCCCTGTCTCAATGAGAAAATGTGCACTCTTTAAAGACATATCTATTTTCAATGGGGAAACCCAGGTGAATTTGAACTTTTTGACATGTGTACATCAGGGTGGACTATGGGCCATGGCCCCGACCCTCACACACACACCACCTCCCTGATCCTCCTTTTTGCCACCCCCCAAAGAGCAGCAAAATGCCGCTCCTTTTGGGGGGCACAAAAGGCCGCCCTTAGAGCTGTGGCTCTTTTGAGCCCTTTGGGTTCAGCGTGTGCACACACTGCACCAAGATGGTACCCTGATGCCACGTGCCATACAAATGGGCATGTGGCGTCAAAGCGGAGTCAGGGCAGAGTCGGGGCAACAGGCGTGCAGTCGCCCCGTCCCAACTCCACCCCAAGGCTGGCCCTTTAGGCTAGTCTGCATCCCCCCTGCTTCAATGAGGGCCAGTGAGGGCCAATGTTTGCCTCTCTGTCCCCCACCCCACCCCAAAGGGCTAGAACCAGTTTGATATTACCTAAGATCAGCTAGATGCCATTTCTGATTTTGATGTCCCTTTAAAGCAAAGCAAAGCAGCTTATTTATATACCGCTTCATATCACGCTATGGGATGTCTAAGCGGTTTACAACTGTGAGCTGATTGCCCCCCAACAAGCTGGGTACTCATTTTAGCGACCTCGGAAGGATGCAGGCCTGAGTCGAGCCTCAGCCCTGGCTGGTATTGAACTCGCAACCATGTGGTCTATGAGTGGCTGCAGTACAGGCATTTAACCACTGCGCCACCAGGGCTGGTATCTTCAGTCATTGTGGAAGCATTTTTCCATTGGGTGGTTGTGGGGATGAAATTAAACCAAATGGCTGTATTTTGGTAGAATTTGTCAAATTTGGGCAATTTTAGGCATTTTCATTCCCTAAAGTTGGGATGGTGTGCATGGCACCTGGGAGTTCTGGACACTGCAAAAAATGACTGGGGACACATGTGGCCGACAACCTGTACTTTCTCCATCCTGATGTCAATGGTTAAAGTCCAAGCTTGTTACCCACACTCACAAGTGTACTCTTTAGGAAACATTGATGAACTCACAGTGATAATCTGATCATATGACGTGTGGAGCCAGCCTTCAAACTGCTGCAGTTGTCATAACAGTGGGAGCTGTCCCTGAGGAAGTATATAAAACTGTCAGGAAAAAACTGGAAAGAACTTTCACTCCACTTCAGGGCTAGCCAGTCCGCCTCCAAAGCTCATTACAGTTTGTCCCAAGATTCATCTTTGTTCCTGTATACAAGTAAATTCAATAACCCATGGCCGAACTAGAACATATCTCTTCTTTATAAATAATGTCCAGAGCTCAGTTCGATAAGCTCTAACTCCATAACTCGTCCCCTTGTGGTTGATTACTCACATGTGAAGATGTTAAGATTTTATTTCCCATTGGATTTCCTCACCTGCCCCCTCCTCTTTGATCCAACATCCATAAACTGATGCTTTTGCCTTGTCTTTCTCTGGTAGATTTAAGAATATTGTCACTTATGATGTGATATCCACACAAGGAGAAATTATTGATGATCAAACAGGCTCCTAATCTTCTTCTGATAAACTACAAAGAATGAGTTCTTTTGAGCATTCATTGTGGAGGACATTTTTCAGAACCTGGATCTGCTTTTCTGCCTCAAAGCTTTTCCTTCATTTCAAAAACAAGAAGGGCCAAACTCAAGCTTGACTAGAAGCCTATGGTGATTTGCATCAAAGGGAGCTACAATACAATGTACAATACATTAAAATGGAGATGACTAAGGGAGAAACTTAAATCCCTTTGATTTTGGCAGATCGGCTTGAGATGTGTGATGAATGCCAGAATCATGTATTTGCATAAATTCAGTTGGTAACTTACGTTTGTGTAAGTTAACCTATGGAAGTAGTTGGACATTTTTGTTTACGGTCAAGAAAGCAGAAGTGCATACAGGTATCATGGGGAAAGGAGGTGCACATTTGTTGCACATTCAGTTGTGTGTTCCATTGTATATGTCATTGTGCAATTGCATATGCCATTGTGCATCTGCCTACAGGTCTGATGGCACATTCCATTGCACATTTTTTTTAAATTTCACATTCTATTTCATTCCATATTGTCATTCAACACAAGGGCCATGTAGCACAACCAGTGCATAATTCTGCATGCCAAGATCTGTGTTATGCAACCTTGGGTGAGACCTGGATTCCGGTCATGTGGGAAGAATTAAGCAGGAAACAGACGGCTTGGCTATTGTCTCCCAGTGAGTGCATGGCACAGATATGATTCTACTTTCTACATCACATCAATATAAATGCTGCATTTGTATATTCTGAAGTGTGTGAGGATCATGACTCCTATCCCTATTGTTGTACCTCCACTGGCCTCACCCCCAGTGAAGAAGTATCTATTTGCATTAAGTAAATGTGCTTGCAGGCTCCCTACAACCAGGACCCCATAACTGCATCCAAATACAAGAAGGCATTCCTTTGGAAATGGCTGCATGCAAGATGAGGAGGTTTCCATTCCTAATCCATGTATACCTTCTGCACATGATTAATGAAGGCTTGTTGCTGCAGTGATGAGCCTTCAAATCATTTCCAACCTAATGTTGATCCTATCATAGGGTTTTCTCTGCAAGTTTTCTTCAGAGAAGGTTTGCCATTGCCTTCCTCTGAATTTCAAAAAGTGTGACATGCTCAAGGTTACCCAGTGGCTTTTCATGATTGAGTAGGGATTTGAAACCTGTTCTCCTGGAGTGCTAGTCCAACACTCCAACCATTACATAATGGGGTTTCTTATAGATGGCTCATGTTTCAGTAACATTACCAATTCAGAAATAGGTGGGAGAGTATGTTGAGTTAGGACCAGAGTTTGGAAGAGTTATTAATTGGACTACAATTTCCAAGTCAAATGGACATTTTCAAAACCACTGCAGAAAGGCAATTGACATTAACAGGTTTCCTATATATATTTCCAAAATTACTTTTAAAATACCTTTGGTTTAAAAATCTTTGGGTTTTTCCCCACAGCACCACATCAAGTGTACTGGAAAAAGAAGCCTCATGTAGCTTGATGTGAATCCATTAAGGAGAAGGAAAGTTCCTAATTACTGCTCTAGATTCAACATTTCTAGTTCGAGGGTATATCTGAAACAACAGAAAATCTACAAAGAAAAAGAAATCTATTATTTTCCTCTAATTGGTGGTTTGCAAAGATGTTTGATGGTTTGCATATGGCTAGATGCTTTTTCTTTTTTTAAAAAGAAACCCTCCACTGTCGCCAATGAAGTTTTGCTCTGCCAGCATAAAGAGTGAAGTCTAATGATTTTAGCATATGCATTCAAATACTGATTTTGAAGATCAAATATACAGTACTTTAGTACTGGAAATATTGATATATTAATACATGCACGATCTCCACAACTGTTATTCAGCTTTCAGCAAGAAAAAAGGATATATAATCAGTTTTTTAAAAATCCAGAATATTCAATCTCAACATTCCTCTCTGGAGGCATTTAATTTTGACTATTTAATTTGGACTATTAAATTCACTTCTTTTTAGTGGTTTTCTTTTCTTCCACCATCCTTTCCTTTGTGATCTTCTCACTCCTTTTCAAAACACTAACTACTTAATAGGGAAGGGAAGAATGTTCATTGTTATTTATTCCTAAGTGGGAAAATGGTCTCCTCATCAGTCAGGAACCCTAGTTGGGAAAAGTAAGGGACCAGTGAGATTTTTGCAGAGTTTTCTCTTTGTATTTGATGTCCTAGTATTGTACAGGAATTATTCTGCAGCAGAAGAAGAAATCATGTGGCATTTTTATGCAAAAAATTCACCTGTTTTCTGCGCAGAAAATAAAATTCTTGCAAACACTGTTTCCTGTGTAGAAAGTGTTATTCAATAAAAACAGGGGGTGTGTGCATACTTTTTCACTGCAGATAATTTGGGACACTGAAATGCAGGGGGAATATTGTGGAGTAATTGTTTTCTCCTACAGCAGGGAAAAAACTACTTCAGTTATTTGTCCTTGCATGCAAGAACAATCCAGCTGAAGATTGACATCCCTACTTTTAATAATCTTGAATGTGTCATCTGATGCTCAAATGTCTCCTAGTAAGGCTTCCTGCATTGACTTGGCTTCTCCAGCAGGAGAAGCTATTGCATCAGATCTGCTTCAAAAATGGTCCACAAATACCCAACTTTGGATTTTTCTCAAGAACTTTCCAGACCAGAAAGGCTAGAAACAATGGCACATTGGCTAGTCCAGGAGAAAGAGTTTGACTCCATCCATTATTCACTTTTACATTATTCACACCAGCAGATGGCTCTTTAATACCCTTCACTAGTGAAAGAAGCTTTTGCTCAATGCATACAACTCATTGTAGCAAAAACTGTTAAGGAATTGGTAGATTGGAGGATCCAGAAAAACTCCTTGCCAGTTGAGAAACTCTATGGTTGTCAGACACTGTGATGATGTGAATTTCATCACCTTTCTCAGAAAATCTGAACAAAATGTGCCATGAGGTCAGCCCTGTTTGTACAGAAAATCTTGTGTTCTTAAGCAATTATGCTGCCTACTATTCTGTTTCTGTGGCAGAAGAACAAATAATTCCTAACTTTTTTTGTTTTTTGTTTTGCATGCAAGAATGAATTATTTTAAATGTTTTCACCCTGCATGATGAGATTATAAGAGTTAGGGGGGCATTTTCCTTTGATTTTTCTCACATTGGGACTGTTTTTTTTTAATAGCAAAGGGTTAAAATGCGCTTAGATTTTGTCCAAAAATCCCACAACAGTTTTGTCCAGAAAACTGTGTATTTTGTACAAACAAACAAACAAACAAAAATAGCCACCTCCTATATATACAAAAGAAACTCCTGGCAGTTGTTTGTTTCTTAATCATCTGATTGCATCAATATCTTTTCTCATCAAAGATAAGAGGATTTCTGAGTAACATTTAAATAGTTATTATAATCTAAATTCAGGAAAACCCTAATTTGGTGCCACTAGAACCATCTTCAAGGACTTTTGCTTATCACAGACTGTCCTCTAAATCTCTACAGCATTTGAAGCAAGAAGTTTTTTTCTTCTTCTTCCAATTGTCATCCCCATTTATGAAACATCTTTCTTTTCCACGTAACTGCAATTTCAGTTCTATCTTAGTTCAGTTATTCAGTTATTTCAGTTATAAAGCCTTTGGGAAGGCTTTCTCTCAGTCCCACTACCTTCACAGGTCTGTTTGGTGAAGACACTTTTCCAAGGCTTCATCTGCATTGCAGAAATAATCCAGTTTGACACCCCTTTAACTGACATGGCTAAGTACAATGGAACTTTGGGAATTGTAGTTTTGTGATCTATTTAGCCTTCTCTGTCAGAGAGCTCTGATGCCACAACAACTACAAATCCCAGAAGGCCATAGCATTGAGTCATGACAGTTAAAGGGGGATCAAACTGGATTATTTCTATAGTGCGGATGCAGCTCATGGGAGACTAGTCTGACCCTCCCTGCTATCCTTTCACTGGCACGCAAAAGCCTTCTTGTTTAAGCAGGTTTTTAAATTACCAATTGTTCACAGGGAACCTTCTTATGCAAGCAGGTAGGTACTCCAGCTGTAACCTTTTAATGTTTATTGATCATTTTATATTGTTTATGATTTAAAACATGATAATGTTTTCAGGGTGTTTAAATTTTATTTCTATGTTTTTAGCTAATTTTGTTTTATTGTTTGTGAACTAGGTCCCACACTGGGGAAAAGGTGGCATATGAATATAATAAATAAATAAATAAATAAATAAAATCTAGCACCAGCAATAGATTGGCTGAGGTTGGATGATGATGATGATGATGAACAAACTGAAGTTTAATCCAACAAGACAGAGGTGCTCTTCATCGTTCAAAAGGAAGATCAAGGAAAAGGGATTCAGCCTGTGCTAAATAGAGTTTTACTTCCCCTAAAAGTTCACAGTTTGGGTGTATTCCTGGACTAAGCATGGATGCCCAGGTTTCTGTGGTGTCCATTCTTGGAGCTTAGCCGCAGTGGATATGAAAAGATTGTTGTTTTTTGTTGTGTGCCTTCAAGTCAATTCTGACATATGATGACCCTAAGGTCATCATAACCTATCACAGGATTTCCTTGGCAGAATTTGTTCAGGTGTGGTGGCGGCTCTTGCCTTCCTCCGAGTCTGAGAGAGTGTGACTTGCCCAAGATCACCCAGTAGATTTCCATGACTGAGTGGGGATTTGAACCCTGGTCTCCAAATGTCCTAGCCCAGTACTCAAACCACTACACTATGCTGACTCTCATTTGGAAATGACTTTGGAATTATTGTTGATCATGAGTTGAACTTGATCCAGCAATGTGATGCTGCAGCAAAGAAGACAAATAATATTTAGCTTGCATTAATAGGACCATATTTTCCAAGACAAGGGAAGTAACAGTCCAACTGTATTCTGCGCAAGTCAGAGCTCATCTGGAGTGCTGTGTTCTGTTCTAGCATCTCATTTTAGGAAGGATATAGACAAGTTGGAGCAGGTACAGAGAAAGGCATCAAGGATGATAAGAGGTAGGGAGAACAAAACATATGAGGAGAGTTTGAAAGTGCTTGGCATATTTGGCTTGGTGAAGAATAGACTGAGGGCTAACATGCTTGCACTCTTTAAATAGCAAATATCAAAATGTTAATATTTTTGATATTAAGTATAAAAAGGCCGTCACAGAGAGAAGTGCGCAAGTTTGTTCTCTTCTGCCCCAAAGGATAGGACAAGGTGTAATGTTTTAATAACAGGAGGTAGATTTTGATTGAACTTTAGAAGTAATATCTTGACATATGGCTTAGGTCTAGGGTATGTGACAGACTGGGCACATCTGCACTGCAGAAATAATGCAGTTTGACACCATTTTAAGTGCTGTAGCACCATTCCATGAAATCTTAGGATCTGTTTTACAAAGTCTCTAGCCTTCTCTCCCAAAGAGTGTTGGTGCCTCAAAAACCTACAAATCCCAGGGTATTGTAGGATGGAGCCATGGAAATTAAAGTGATGTCAAACTGCGCTATTTCTGCAGTGTAGATGCACCCCTGTGTGAGCCTTCTGAGACCCTCAGATCATTGGGAGAGGCCTTTCTCTCAGTCCCAGCATCTACACAGACACAGTTATTGAGAATGCAAGATAGGGCTGACCCTTTGCAATTCCCTTCCTTGGGAGCTGAGAATACCTCCCCTCCTTGCCATCCTTCTGTTGGCAGGCAAAGACTTCTGTATTATGACAAGCTTTTAGAACTGAAAGATTATAATGAAAAGTCTTCTAAGAGGGTGCCACATTGCACTTATTGAACTGTTTTAAATGGCTGTTCATCCTTTTAAAGTGCATGTTTCAAATTTTTGTGAATATTGTGAAAACATTAATTTGATCTAATTCAATTGTACCTTTGTATGTTTTTGGTTATATTATACCCATTTAAAAAGTAAGCCTCCTTGACTACCAATTTTTTGGGGAAAGAGGAGGAAATAAAACATAAACAATATTGCTTGAGGTCCTGCTTGGTGGAAGATGTCATCCTGCTGCACCTCAATTGCTCAGTGCAACTGCTGACTGTAAAGGTAGGCTGGGAGGGATTTATAATCACAGCAATAGTGCCATGATCAGTTTACATAGTATTACTAAATATGGAGCTGTTACATATCCATAGCTCTATGTCAGTGGTACCCAAACTTTGGTCCTCCAGATGGTCCACTCAGCTCCTATAAGTCCTGAGTGTTGGCCAAAGTGGCTAGGACTTCTGTGAGTTGAAGTCCAAAACACGTGGAGGACCAAAGTTTGGGAAACACTGCTCTAGGTTATGAATTTGTAACTGCAATACAGGATGATAGCCAAGATCTTTAAATGCTGGTGGAAGGAAATCAGACAGGGGCCTGCTTAGTCTCTTGTGACAAAGATTTCCACAGCCTGGGAGCACCCACCAAGAATACTCTTCTGTGTCCTCACCAAATGTACCTGTGAAGGTGGTGTGACCAAGAGAAAGCCCAATGAATCAATGGGAACTTTGGTGAGTCAATTTACACCAGTTTCATTGAATCAATGTGTCTACTCTGGGTCAACTGACAAACAAAATTGGGCCACAATCACCCATCTAGGCAGAACACTTTGAGACCTTAACTCAAAACACTGCTGTGTAGTCTTACATGAGAATTTGAAATGTTTTCTTCTCCTACATTAGTAAGAACTTCTCAAAATTTTGAACTGAACTGAACTAACTTGACTTTTCTGTGCCTTTCTGTCTATGATAAGATGGGTTCAAATGTATGTCAATTATATCACCTGTCTGCCAGAGTCATCTTTTTAGCCAAACCTGGAAACAGACTGCTGTGTTTGACAGCACTGGTAGTGATGGCATCCATGTCAAGGGGGTAGAGAATACATTCTGGGCTTCAGTCTAAACTTTAAAGGTACTAAATCAAAGGGACTAAACTCTATCCTCTGAATAGCTTCAGCACCTTGGATAACTACTCTGAAGTTCATACTAAAACCTGAGGTGGATTTACCATCTCGCTAAAGTCAGATGCCACTGTTTGACATATTTCAGCCTCTTCTGGGAATGCAATTCACACAGAGAGGAAAGAATGGAATGTCTTATCTTCAGTAAGCTGCTTCTCTTGGTGCCCTTCTTCTTGTGAATCATCAGTTGCATTCTGCTTTTTCCTGGTTTTTCAATTTGTTTCTTTAGCTACAAAAGCTAGGCAGCTGTTTCAGACATGTGCTGCCCAAGTTATTGATTTCCTGGTGAGAAGTTTGCCCACACAGAGATTATGTTCCTGGTAAGAAACCCTGCTAAGGCAGAAGGAGTTTTCCAGAAGAAACGTGTAAGTTCCCTTATTTGGAGATTTATTGTCTCAAGTGTTGGAACACTCACATTGAGATTCTATTTGCACAAGTCAGAGGACACACTGATTTGGCTATCTCATTTGAAAGCTTAAAAAATGAGGCTGCAAACCAGGGATTCCAGCTTCATGTTTTCTGCTGATGTACAAAATAGTGGTGGGGTATTTGCAAAGGAGAAAGGGAAGGTGCAGAGGCATACAGGCAGACAGATTGGAAGGCTTTTGGTACAGTATGTTAGCATAAGTCTATTTCACTAGCTTAGTGCAGTTTTAAATCTAGGTTGCATGGACCTAGGGAGTCTCAGAGCTAAATGTGATCTGGAAAGACTAGGTCACATGAGACAGGAAAGGTTTAATTACATAGGAGTCTACCAGATCACTTGGGGGTGGTCAATCCCATACCTAGTCTTGGCTCAACTCCCCACTAACCTGACATAGAAATGTCTGTGTTGGATTCTATGTCAATTCTATGTTGGAGACGTAGACTGCTTGGATCAGGTAGTATCCTAAGACTGTCCACAATGAATTTGCCTGCATCCCTTCCTTTGCAAGCTGCTTACTGCTTGCTCAACCTATGCTCCTGTGCTTTTGCTGGTATGGATGCCCAACAGAATGGGAATAAAAAGATAAAGGAGCTTCACAGATATTATTTCAATTATCTTTACAACCACTTGAATAGGTAGGTCATGATTAGGTTCCATGACTAATTATGGAAGGCAGAGAATGACAGCTAGTAATGTTCCTAAAGAAAGCCAGTATGGTGTAGTTTTAGTGTTGAACAAGGACCCTGGGAAACCAAAGTTCAAATATCCACCCAACCACATTGTCTCCGCTTCAGAGGAAGGCAATGGCAATCTCCTCTGAATCAATCTTGACAAGAAAACCCTAGAATAGGGTTATTATAAGTCAGAATTGACTTGACGACACAACCACAACCATGATTCATTTCATTAAGCCTAGGCCAAAGGTTTTTCAGATCATGTTTTTGTCTAAGGAAATTATTGCATTTACTAATAATCTGACTGCTCCCCAATGGGATATAGTCAGGTTGTGGGTTGCTGGTGGGTATTATCAGATATAATTCACTGCTGCTGCCACTAGGTGATTGCGAGCTGGCTGCATCCAGGTCCCAGGCATGCTTTGGAGGCTGCTTTTCCAAAATGGGAGCTTGCTGTTTTGAAAAAGCAGCCTCTAAAGCATGCCTGGGACCTGGGATGCAGCTGGGTTGCAATCGCCCAGTGGCAGCAGCAGTGAATTATGTTTGATAATACCCACCATCAACCCGCAACCCGACTGTATTCCATTGGGGAGCAGTTGGATTATTAGTAAGTGCAATACTCTCCTAAATCTGAGACAAATGAAAATGAAAATGCAGAGGGGTGAAACCTCAGACGTCTGAATAAACAGCAAGAAGGTTTAAAAAGGAGTAGATGTGTGAGTGTCATAACAGAAACAATGAAGTCTTGTTGCACTTGGGAGACAGTAATTTGATGCTTACATCTTGCAAAAGAGGCTGCAGTTGGGGGAAAAAAAGTTCAATAAACCTTCTTAGGCTTTCAGGTTCCACAAGATTCTTTGTTGTTTTAGGTATAGGAGTGTAATACGTAAAAGCAAACAAACAAACAGAATAAAATGAAAGTGACCACAACTTTCTTGTCCTCTTCACTGGGACTTTAATAACTGAAATTCAACAAGAACACAATTAGATGCATAATTATATTTGTTCAGCCTGTCTTTCATGTTGACAAGAAAACCCTAGAATAATGCTTGTAGCTTTATAATTATCTATGCTGCCTTCAGGCATCAGGTGTGTATTGTTGTCAACTATGGCCAGTGGTCTGTGTTGAGCAGGGGCATCACTAGGGGGGTGAGGGGGATATGGAACTCACCAGGTGACACCTTAAGGGCGTGTGACATCACTACTCCCCAGAAATCTGCATCCCTTTAAAACACTGGAGCTCAATAGAAGAGAAAGTGGGAGGAGAAAGGAGAGGCCTCACTTCCTGAAAAACCTCTATTGCAACATATGAATATAGATATAGAATCCAATCATTGGCCCATTTAGCCCAGTATCAACTGACTGGCAACAGTGGTTTTACAGGGTTTTAGCCAATAATCTTTCCTAATCCTACCTGAAGATCCTTGATATCCCCCCTCCCTGGTGGTCTTTCTTGCAAGTGTTAACCAGACTTGACCCTATTTAGCTTCCAAGATGATACTGTGGCTTTGTCTGCACAAGCAAAAAGCCCCATCCTCCTCCTGAAGCTGATGCTGCCAGTTTGCACGATGCATGTTGACTTCCGTAGGAATTGTCCATTAACTTGACCTTCTCTGAAGTTGGCAATGGTGCAGGAAACCTCTGCCATGATCACATAATGGGAGGGTCCTCTCATTGATAGCATGGGTGAATCCATTCTCAGGAGAAGTGGCATGGTGCTGGTGGCCTGTCTAAAAAGTTCTTGTAGGTACAGAAGTGGTAGCCATTGCTCCAGGAACAGGGAGATGGGCCAGCTGTGATAACACAGTGTTGCACCACTGCACCAGGTGTGGCCTAGGAAAGGGTGCTGGAAGAGGTGGTGCGCGCCTCTTCAGCATCTCTTCAGGCTCAATGTGTTTGGATGCTGAGCCAGAAGGACGTCATCAGAGTGCCTGCCATGTGGAATGGCGGACGCTCCGATGACGTCCTTGGGAAGAGGTTGGGGCACCCGGCGTGAGGCTGCTTCTCCCCTTCTTTGCCTCCAAGATGGCGCTTTGCGCCATCTGCAAAGGCCCATTATTTCTCCTCTTCTCTAAGTTAAGTGAGTGCAAACTACTTTTGCACTTTCAACTCAGTTTGCAGCAACTGAATTAAGCTGAGGTCAAAGGTGGAAAGAAAGTGGGAGAAAGGGAGAGAAACAGGGACATTTAAAATGCAGCTGAAAAAAAAGTGGGACATCAGAGAATGAATTAGGACTGTCCCTGCCAAATTGGTACAGTTGAGGGTATGCAACTAGCATTCACTAGGATTAGAGAGAACAATGATTTGACCAGGGGTAGGCAACCTAAGGCCTGGGGGCCGGATGCAGCCCCCTGAGTCCTTTGGACCAGTCCCAGGCTGGTCCTGCCACCACCGCTGCCACCGCTGTCGCCCGCCATGATGATATTGATTATTGTGGTTATTACTTGTTCTTGGGTTTTTCTTGGCAAACTCTCCACAGGGGGTTTGCCATGGCTTTTCTGGGGCTGAGAGAGTGTGCATGCATATTTTTTTATTTTTTTATATTTATATTTATATTTATTTATTTTTGGTGCTTCGGCCCCCCAATTGTCTGAGGGACAGCAACCTGGCCCCCGGCTCAAAAAGGTTGCCTACCCCTGGATTTGACCAACTTGTCCCTAGTGGAATATTCGGTTTTAAAAACTTGTGTGACAAGACTGAGTATTTTTAAGGTAGTATGGCTTTGAGCTCCAGAGAACTCCCTATGACAAGTCATCTTTAGAGGCCAGAGAGCAGAAAGTCCATTAGTGAAGGTTTCCTGGAATTGGTCTACCTTTCATAGTTGTAATTCACTTTCTCATCTCAGGCCCAGAGAAGGTGAGCAAGCAAGCTGTGATGGTAGGTAAGGAAAAGATACAGAATCTGGTAGTGATGGTGGTGGGGAGGAGATGGGCTCTTTGTAGAAGGGAATCAAAGCAAAAGTAAGGGCTTTGAAGGTTATTTTGCCCCTAAACCTTGAGCCAGTACTGCTTATGGTACAAACCAAAAACTGCTGCTTTGTTTCTCATCCTTGACACCAACCTACAGACTTTCTTAATAACTGTTCAGAGAAATCCATGCCAGCTTTTGGATGTCAGAGTTAGACTTTCCTCCCTCCACTGAAATCATATTCCAAAGGAAAGGCATTTAAAGCACCAGTGATTGTGCCTCTTGGCTCTTTACGCCCATGGATATATCAGGATTTAATTCCATTGACGTCAGTGGAAATATGCCGGTGAGGAATGAGACCCCAGATTGTTAAAGCTCCCAATTACTATGGCCTGCTTGCTTGGAAGTGTAATAATTCAGTCAATTTTGGGGCCATGGTGAAATGAAAGTAATAGGACTTTGCCACTTTATAGGATCTCCAGCCCAGGAATGCTTCTCTCAGAGGACTCTAAATCCATGTTCTAGCTGGTGGACGAGCAGCAAAAATACAGGCCTCAGTTCTGTCTACCATTTCATAGAGATTAATATTAGAAAATAGTAATTTAAAAAAGTGTCTGAATGAAGGGTTATTCTGGCAAGTTACTTGGAAATGCACATGCCTTGCAGCATCCTTGAAAAGTTCCTGATTACCCCAGGTGTTAGCTATTTCAAGCAGAAGTGGAGAGGCCAAAATCAACCATAAGGCTGCAGAGAAGATTTATTCCCTCCCCTGTTCCCAGGGCTTATTTCTCCATCGCCTCCCCTACAACTTTGGGCTCACTGATGTTATGGCAGAGGAACTTTCAATCCTTTCTGATTCCTTCCAAGCTTAGAAAAGTGACTTTCTGGATGACAGCTCCCATTGTTCTCCAGCTCAGCATTGTCGGTCCATTCTGGGTGAGGGTTCTGGGAACTTCCACCCCCAAAAGTAGCTTTCTCATCTCCTCCCCCCATAAACAGCAACAGATACTTGGGCAGACTACTTCTGTAATGTTGCTTCTTTGAAGGTACTCTGTTTAATACATCCAAATGTGGTGTTGTGAGAGAACTGAGCTGAGGTGCACTAGAAGAAAGGTATCTAGGGATGGATCTAAATGGTCACCCCCAATTTGCCAGTTTGCAAGCAGTGAATGCAAGTCAGCTATTTCAGTGATTTAATTCCTCCAGGACTTCAGAGACAGGACAGGTATATACACAAGAAGAGGAGGAGGCAAGTTTGGTTTCTTAACTTCCAATGAAGTTAATAACATTTGGGTAACTTGATGAGATGATTTTTTTAGAGAACTAAACAGTCAATTGTTTTGCTTCCAAACTCAATTCATGGGGATGGTCATGGGGCCATGATATCTGAAAGACCATCTCCTCCCGTATGATCCTGCCAGAAATGTGATATCTTCAGATCTGCCTCTGTTGCATGTCCCAACGCCTCATGAAGTTATGTTTGTACATGTAGCAGAGCTTTATAGCAGCACTTTGGCTATGGGACTCCCTACCCAAGGAAGTTAAGCTGGCCCTATGTCTTTCAAACTTCTAGCAGGCAGCCAAAATAGTCCTGTTCTACATGGCATTTAATATTTGAAATTACTGTTTTGACTGTTTCAAAATTGGTTTCCAGGATTGTTTTTAGACTGTTTTTGGAAGGTTTTAAAGAGTATATCAACGTGTTTTGAAAATGATTTTATCTTTGTATTGTTTTAATTGGTTTTCATTTGTTCATTACCTCAGGAGTCTTTGTGGGCTGACTGAGAAAAGTATATATTGAAAGATTCACACATTTCTTGGAAAAAAACAAAATCTCAGAAAACAGTATGAAAATGCGATAGAGGGATTTGCACATCCCTTGGCACTGTGATGCTTCCTCTTAGGAACTTTGCTTCTCCTTAAGGTTCCAGAGGTGGAGGAAGAGGAATGATTATTATCATCATCATATTTATTTTTTTATTTATATATTAAATTTTGCTAGCTGCCTTGAATCCCTACATAGTCAGAAAGGCAGGAATTTATTACCGTATTATTATTATTATTATTATTATTATTATTATTATTATTATTTTCCACCCTTTTCCTAGTTTGGGTCCCAAGGTCACTTACAACAGTTAAAAATTCTCAGCATACAAAAGTTTTTTTTTAAAAAAAACAATTAAGCTATGAAATGAAATAAAATATCACAATAGCCCTAATAATAATAGTCACCAAATATTTGGGGGAGGGAGAGATTATGACAACAACAATAGTCCTCCTGAAGGAGAAAACATTTCTGATAAGAGCAAAGCAAAACAACCCCTTTCCTTTTCAAGTCATCTTAATCTTTTCAGTAAAGTAATATTAATTATTGTATGGAGTTTGCAGGAGCAAATATTCAAGTTTGAGTGAAACGCAGTCATGGGTGAAGCTGGGGGCAAAATGAGGGCATTGCCCTTGCCAAATAAGAATTCTGCCTCCTAATTTTTTTTATGCCAAATTTTTAGCACTGCAGTAACTTAAAACCTCAGTTGAGCAATTAGAAATACATTTTAGACATCCAAAGAAAAGGAGCAGTCAAAGGTACCAAGGGAATATGAGCACAACAAATAGCAGAGTTCCAGGTGCAAATGTTTTTCAGTGTCCCACTCTCTGGAAGGATACATATTTGAGAACTGAGAGAAGATTGAGAAAATGGAAGATTTTCCATTTTTCATTTTCCAAATGGAAATGAAGGAAAATTTCATTGATGGCAAATTCTAAATTGAAGTAGCAATGCCCTCATTTTGTTCCTACAGCTACACCCCTGAGAACAGTGCCTTATAGGTGATGGAGAGATATGTGGGAAGAAGTATTTGGAGCTGAACATAGGTGAGCATGGCCCTAAGGTGAGGTTGCTCTTTCTCTCCCTGCCCCACCTCTGCTCTCTTAGCTATGTAGAAATGAAAACCCTGAGAAAGAGGAGAATCATATTTTAGAAGAGGAGTGGACATGATCCAGGGGGTGAAGGGTGATTTCAATTCCTCCTGGGGAACCACATTGGCATGTCTAGCAGTATCCAGGTGTGATATGTTGGTTGATTCATTTCTAGTCATTGAAGGGTGGTTTTGTTTTTTGGGTGGTTTTTTTTGGCTTTTTTTGGGGGTCAGGATATTTAAGGGACAAAGTGTGCATCCTGAAATATCTGGGTAGAGTGGCATGAAACAACATTTAACAGGTTTATGGAGTCAATTTCCAGTTGGGAAAAAGTGACAGTTGGGTTGAATTTTTCCCCCCACCCAATCTTTCCGAAAAAGTTTGAGAAAGCTCAGGAGGGCCAAGTGCAGCAAAGGACCTCCTGAAAAGAGCTGCATGCAGCCCACACAATTCTCAACTCTGACCTAGAAGAAAAGAGATTTTCCAAACCAACAGAGAAAATGGTTGCAGGGGGAAAAGGGCTAATTTTGCAGATGAGCTCATATGTAAATAATTGGGCTAAATGAAGCCAGCAGTCTACTTATGAATATTTTGGCTCTTGTTTCCCCCCTTCCCCCTGCCTTTGAACTTTCTCTTCCCAGTCTGGTTCAGATGAAGGAGTGCCTGAAATTAAATAAATGAGTGGTGTTTTTTTTCTGGCAAAGGTTTTAGGCTCAGCTGGATGCAAGAAAGTGCTGGAGATGTTTCAAGAGGCCCTTCTGCAGGGTTACAGCCAAACTCTGCAGCCTGAAGATGTTCAGTGGTTTTAAATAAACATCAGAGTTGTCAAAGGCTGATCCAAAGTCAAGGTATGTCTGAGAAAGAACAACTGGGAGAATTAGTCATTGTCCATTGACATCTGTTACAGTTATGGTGATGTTAATGGGAAGCGTAGACTCTGTCTGCCTTACAATAACTTCATGCTGGGACTAGCCATGGGGTCTTGTCTG
>CM034706.1:11369633-11381063 GCA_020142125.1 Phrynosoma platyrhinos
CATTATGGTAGCCTCCTCCAAAACTAGTGTTTAAGTCTAAAAATCTTGTGAAGAAAGCTGACAGGAAGAAAATAAGCTCATTTGAAGTGTAGTGTAGGAGGAGAGTTAGATTTCAGTTTTTCAGCAGACAAGAACTTCCCTTTATCTACCATGTCCCTCTCCATACACTTCCTTAAATTTTCTATCTCTTGCTCTGGGGAGCTTGAGATTTATGCTGGTTTCTTCCTAGCAAGCCAGTATGTCTTCCTATGCTTTCAGCTGAATCCAATAACCAATTAAGCCTTCTGGAAAGCCTCCTTTGACTCAGTTTTAATTTACTGTTTCACAGAGAGGGCTGCCTGAATTACTGTTGTTCATAAGAGGTATTGGTTAGTTAACCCCAGGTTTGGAAATGGCATGCTTCCAGTCACTTCATAATATCAACTCTCTGTTGATTTTATGTCGTGTGTTGATGGCTCAAAGTCATGTTCCATTTGCTTTATTCCCCTGACTAAAAGAAAAAGAAGTTGATCCATAGAGTGATGCCCAATGCACTTGTCAGAGGTGGAGAACAATTTTCTCTCATACTGCCTTCTGATAGAAAATGTGGCAAGAACATGAATGTCTTTGCAACATGAAGATAAACATGGAGCAACTTTAAGACATTGTGCACATGCCAAACATGCAACAGCCACCAAAATACATGAGATGACTATTACATAGCAACATGCTTCCTAAAATCAAGGTCTTTCATCCAACCTCTGAAGTTCTTCAAGGGTTACCATATATGTTGCTGTTGTGTGCCTTCAGGTCATTTCTGACTTACAGTGACCCTAAGGCAAATCTATTATGGGATTTTCTTGGCAAAAGATTTGTTCAGAGAAGGTTTGCCATTGCCTTCCTCTGAGGCTGAGAGAGTGTGACCTGCCCAAGGATACCCAGTGGGTTTCCTTGAGTGAGTAGTGAATCTAACCTTAGAGTCTACAGTTGTAGTCCAGCACTGAAACCTATACTTGCTTATAAGTTAAAAAATTATGCTAAAACATCAACCCCCAAAAAAATGAGATGATTTACACACAGGTCCATGTGTTACCTCTGTCCACTGCAGTGCCACTTCTGGCTTTTTGTAATGCCTGCTCAAAAAAATGGTGGTTGTGGCAGCAGCAGAGTCTTAGTAGACTACAAGCTAAATATAAGTGAACAGTGCAATGGGGTTGCCGAAAAAGCCAGTGCTGTTTTAGACTGCATCAATAAGAATATAGTGATCCAGGCAAGTGGTGGTACCATTCTATGTTGCTTATATTAGATCTCATCTGAAATACTATGTCTGGTTCTGATTACCACAGTTCAAGGAGGGTATATACAAGTTGAAAGATGTTTAAAGAAGGGCAACCAACATCTAGAGAAGGGAAACCAAGCCCTGTGAGGAATGATGCTGCTGAATGATCTTTAGCTTGGAGAAGACTTTGAGGTGGCATGATAGCCATCTTTCAATATTTGAAGGGAATCACATAGAAGATGGAGCACGAGAGTGGGTATACATAGATACTGTGAGACCCTGGGTAGGCGGAGTGATTCCTATATAAACTGTGTATTGTTCTGTTGTTGATGGGAGAGCCTCAGGGTGGGAGGATATGCAAACGAGGATTATTGTCTGCTAATTGGTGATCATTGTCTGCAAGGAAAGCCCCTGACCCTGGTGGTTTCTCATTTGCATTTGCTGGGTGCTGATTTTCCTATTTTGCAGGACTGGTAGCCAAACCTTGTTTACTTTAAGGGTTTCTTCTTTCCTGTTGAAGTTGTCCAAGTGTTTGTGGATTTCGATGGCTTCCCTGTGCATTCTGACCTGATAGTTGTTGGCATGGTCCAGAATTTCAGTGTTTTCAAACAGTATTTTATGCCCAGGATGGTTTATAATATGTTCTGCTATTGCTGATTTTTTTGGCTGGCCCAGTCTCCAGTGTCTCTCATGTTCCTTGACTCATGTTAGGACAGTGCGTTCGGTGGTTCCTATGTAGACTTGTCCGCAGCTGCATGGTATGCAGTAAACTCCCATGGCTGTGAGAGCATCTCTCCTGTCCTTCACTGAGTACAGCATTTGTTGGATTTTCTTGGTCGGTTTGTAAACCATTTGGAGGTTGTGTTTCTTCACCACTTTCCCTATTCTGTCTGTGACTCCTTTGATGTATGGTAAAAATACCTTCCCTTTGGGTGGCTGCTTGTCTTCACTCCTCTGGGTTTTTCTGGGTCTCACAGCCCTTCTGATGTCTGAGCTGGTGTAACCATTCACCTGTAGAGCCTGGTCTAGGTGCTTCAATTCCTCTTCCAAGAAGTGGGGTTCACAGATGCATTTTGCCCTGTCCACTAGTGTTTTTATTGTGATTCTTTTTTGTCCTGGGTGATGGTTAGAGTTCTTGTGCAGGTATCTGTCTGTATGTGTCGGTTTTCTGTATACTGTGTGACCCAGAAATTGGTTTGGTTTGCGGATGACTAGGACATCCAGGAATGGCAGTGTTCCTTCCTTTTCTTTTTCCATAGTGAATTGGATGTTAGGGTGGACCATCACCCAGGACAATGTTGTGGAGATATGGGATTTGTAATTTTTGTGAGAGCGCTGGTGCCACAACAAATTACAAATCCCAGGATTCTATAGGATAGAACCATGACAGTTAAAGCACTGTCAAACTATATTAATTCTGTAGTGTGACAGCAGCCAAAGACATGAGTCAATAGATTCCATTTGCAAGAAAAGAGAATTTATCTAAATATGAGGATGAACTTCCTGACAGTAAGAGCTGTTTGACAGTGGTATGGGTGATAGAGTCTCCTCCTTTTGTCTCTGAACAGTGATTGGATAGTCATATCTCAGGAACACATTAATACTGTACATCTTCATAGTAGGGGTTAGACCTAGATGTCCTTGCGGTCCCTTCCAAGCTTGCAATTTTCAAATGTTTTTGAGCAAATGATTCCCTCCAAAGAGACTCCAAATACAAGCAATTATAGGAAAATATGCAAAAGCTTGTTTAATATTGACCAGTAAGAGAAGACTTTTGAATTTCTTCATTCTTGCATGCAAGAACAAAGCAAGCAAAGATTTACATCTTAGCCCTGCTTGTCTTACACCTGAGTTAGTAGCTAGCAATGTGGCACATTCTTAATTGCTGCATGTCTATTCACCATCTTTGCCAACAGGCTTTGCTTCCCTAAGGAGTATCCCATCCTACAAATCAGAGTTTTAATGCTCTCCAGACTCAATCAATCAAGACTCCAAGTTGGTCTTATGCAACACAAATTACATCACTGCATTTCATTTCCAATGATAATTCTCCTGAACAATTTGCTTGCTTCTGCCATTTAGGCTGTTTAAGGGAAGTGATGTGCAATCTTTCAGAGTGATTTTTCCAATTTTATGTGCTTGCCTTGACGGAATCCTATTCCAACAATATAGAATGCATTTACAGTACTTGGTAGTTTGCCCAAGATATGGAGGCAGAAGGTGATAAACACGCTATCTGCTGCAATGTGAATGATGCATTCCCAATATATTCTGAAAGATTTGGAAACCATTTCCCTGTCCATACATTAATTATAGATTGGGTAAAAATGGTCATGATACTGTGAGAGTTCAGCTAGCAGTGACTTCCCCCTCTGAACCTTTTGGTCTCTTGCTTTCTTTCTCTCTCTTTCTCTCCTTCCTTCTTTTCCTAAGAGCAAAAAAGTTTTTCCTTAACTATTCCCTGCCTACATAACATATTCAGGGATAGCCATGTTGGTCATATAGCAAAGTACAATGACATCCAAAATCCACCCCAATACCTTTCTGTGGCCAACCAAAATGCACAAAATGCCTGGTGCAAGCTTTTGAAGCTCCACTGGCTGCTTCAGCAGACAAAGATGTTAAAAATCATACAGGATATATATTTTTTAAAGGAGCTTCAAAAGCTTGCATCATGTATTTTGTTCATTTTTGTTATTTGAATAAAGGTATCACTGTTTTGTGGATTTTAGATATTAATTGTATTTCCTGCCTGATTTTATTAATGTTGTCTGCAGAAGCGTGGCATCAATATGAATAGCTCACCCTTCATTAACAAGTACAGAATAGTATCAGGAAGTGCTGTTCAAGTGACCTGTGGACTGGTGTTCATCTGCAAGCTATTGGCTGTTCATCCCTGGTGAGTTTCCAGGAAAGAAAGAAATATTTATAGTCAGTGGCCACAAATTTCATCCTGGTCCTGGCACACTGGGGAAATACTCTGCTGTCTCTATCAGATAGCTTAAGAAGTACAGACACATGGGTTCCAGGATTCTCTGATACCAATTTAAAAACACACACCCAACAACACTCACAAAGTTAGGGTTGCCACTTCAGAATTGTCCCAGGTTCTAGGTCAAAACTGAGACTGGAGATGACCCTTATAGATGTCATTAAGTGTTATGCATTAAGTACTAACCACATTTGCTCACAGCTTGTTATCCAAATATGTACACAGAGAGGCACAGAGACATGAAACAAATGTTAACTTAGCACTTACATCAAGCTGAAGGAAGAGTTTACAGATCAAGGTGAAATGAGGGGATCATTCCTTCTCACTTGAGCAGGGAGGTGGGATAAGGAACATTTAATCTAGCCTACTTTCTTCAAGCGAAAAGGTAAGATGCAGAGCAGAGCAGAGCATGAACACTGGCAACACAAGAACTAGGAGGGAAGAAGGAAGCTAAGTAAATACATAGACACCCCCTCCCCAAGAGTCTTTGCATGTTTTGGAAATGTAAAATCAAATGCACACCTATAGGATGTAGGATACGTGGCTTAGTGGCAGTACATGTGAAAAGGATCTTGGGATTATTGTTGAGCATAATTTGAAAATGAGCCACCAGTGTGATTTTGCAGCAAAGTAGGCAAATAATATTTTGACCTGTATTAATAGAAACACAGTTTCCAAATTGAAGGAAATATTCCCATTGTTTTGTGTGCTAGTCAGGTCTCATCTGGAGTACTGTGTCCAGTTCTGGGCATCTGATTTTAGGAAGAATATAGACATGGAGTAGGTCCAGACAAAGGCATCAAGAATGATAAGAGGTAAAGAGAACAAAACACACCAGGGAAGATTGAAGTAGTTGGGCATGATCAGCTTGGAAAAGAGAAAACTGAGAGGTGACATGATTGCATTCTTTAAATATCCAAAGCGCTATTGCAGTTGGAAGGGGACAGATTAGTTCTCTGCTGCCTCATAGCATAGGAAAGGGTCTAATAATTTTATGATTTTGATTGAACATTAGAAGGAACCTCTTCTAGAAGGAAAGGGTAGTTCAGCAATGAAACCGATGACCTAGAGAGGTGGTGGGTTTCTTTCTCTTGACAAGTGAATATATTTTCTGCAGTGGAAGTCTTCACATGTGCATACATGCACACACAAACAGACATCCAGAATTTTTGGCAATCTTTCTTTCACAATCAAACTAATCATTACACTAAATAAAAATGCTGGGCAGGAACAAATCTAAATGAATGATCTCAACAAGTAGATGGCTAGTACATGTCAAACTCTTGGTCCAAAACAAGGGGGGGGGGGGAGGACAAAAGATACTGTGAGACTATCAAGCCAGAATAATGAGAACTTGAATGAATAATGGGGAAAGGGAACACAATCTGATAGTTTGGCTAAACCTGAAGTTTTAACACAATCTAATAGATTGGTTAAAACATTAAAATGAGAGAGGAATTTCTAGTTAAATAATTACAGACAGATTTACAGTCTAGTTGGTTAGTGAGGCTGAACCAGGTGACATAATTTGAATCAGGCTATACTATGGGTTTCAGTCTCTCCTGACAACCATTTTGTTGATATTTTGGAAGTCTTGATAGTTCTGACAGTAAAGTGGTGGGCAACTGTATGGGGGCCATGGGCCAATTTCACTTGTATTGTTTTCTATATTTGTTGATATATGTTGGTTAGCACTAGAGTTGACTCTGTCAATGTGGATTGCAGCAGTTCAGTTGGAATATCATCTGTTCCTGGTGATTTGTTTTTTGGTTTTTTTTGCTATTTCTCTTGTTGCAGTTTCCACCTCACTTTTTAGAATTTGGGGTATATCTTCATAAGGATGTTCATTCCATGTGTCCTTCATTTTGTCATCTCTTTTGTATAATTCTTCTGTGTATTGTATCCAATGTCTTTTTATTCCTTCCTGGTCTTGAATTGTTTCATTTTTATTGTCATAGATTATCCCAGTCCTTGGTTTGAATTTTCCTTTGATTTCCTGGATCTTGTGAAATAGATCTCTTGTTCTTCCCTTTTTGTTGTTGTCTTCTATTTCTCTGCATTGGTCATTGCATTAATTTTCTTTATGTTTTCACACAAGCCATTTTACTGTTTCATTCATAATTCTTAGTTTGCTCCTGTCTCTCCCTTTTGTTTTTCTTCTCTTCTTTTCTTTATTGCTTGCAATGTTTTTTTAATGTCATCCACGTTTTTTTCTCTTTCCTTTTGTTTATTGAAAGTATTTGTCTGTGTTCTTCTTTTATTATGTCCCTGGTTTCAGAGCATAGTTCCTCTGGTTCTCGTTTTATTATGCTTAGTAATGCAAATCTGTTTCTTATGTTGTCAGTAAATTCTGTTGAGATATTATTTAAATCATATTTTGGTATAAACTGTGTCTACATGAACCAAATAACAGGATCACCATGGTGATTAGTCCAGACAACATAGGGACCAATCCCCAATTTTGGTGCAAACTCTCCTGACAATGTATGACCAGTTCAGCAATGAACTTGCATTATACCACCCTTAAAGCAGATTTTAAAAATTGTCCTTTTGCTTTTGATCTTCCCAGATAATCCAGAATCCACTAGAGTAACACCAGGCAGCTGTTCATATGTGTGTCACAATGTGCCGCTCTTATATCCCTTGTGTTCTGTACAGAACCTTATGTTCTATAAAATTTATTTTCAGGGTTCCTCCAAGTCATAGGATCTTCAAATTTCACTGCATTAGCTGCCATGTCTCAATGCTATTGAATTCTGGGATTTGTAGTTTGTTGTGGCACCAGAGCTCTCTGGTAGAGAAAGCTAAATAACTCTCAAAACTATAGATCCCAGGATCCCATAGCACTGAGCCATAGCAGTTCAAGCAGTGTCAAACTGCATTATTTCTTCCATCCAGATTAGATCCTCATTGAGACTAGCAACAGGATTTAGGCCCATGTGAAATGGTTACATTTGTGAAATTCAGCTTGCACAACTATGAAATGATTATGTCTATGGACAGAAAAGTACAACCACATGTGTAAGGGAACTTACATAGATGGATAACAAGGGCTCCTCCCACACTGCAGAATTAATGCAGTTTAAGATTGCTTTAACAGAAATGGCTTCTTCCTATGGAATCCTAGGATTTGTTGTGACATCAGAGCTCTCTGGCAGTATCTCACAAAACTACAAATCCCAGGATTTTACAGCATTGAGCCATGGCAGTTAGAGCAGTGCCAAACTGCATAAATTCTGCAGTACAGATGCAACCGTGAACAAGATTCTAGCAGAAATGTTCATCTATCTCCACTCTGTGCACCCCTGAGCTTTGTTTCCTTGTGATAATTCTCCCCACTATTTACTGTTGACTTTGCAACTATTCTTGGTCCATTTTTTTGAGAACCTCTTCTTTCTGGATCCAGGATCCTGAACTGTCTGGGTCTGAGCCTTACTGAGAGCCAAGACAGTGCAGCAGTTTAGCTGAACCGGGTTTGCAGCTCATGTTGTAAATAATTCAGCAAGTCAGCAAAAATGTCTCCCCCACCCAACAATGCTGCAACAGCACAATTTATGCTGAACAGATTAAATGCCGGATAAAAGTTTCCCAACAATTTGTGAGAGAGTTAGCTATCTTTTTAAAATGTAATAACATTCTCTATGCAGGGAGAATTCCAAAGTTTCAGGATGTACTGACCATTTCTTGTACAAATCAGAGGCAAAGCATTTTATTTTCTTGCATTCCAAAAAATAATAATAAGAGGAGAAGGTGAAATAATGAACAAAACAAAGAGCCATATCATTTTTTACCATATATAATCTCAGCTGCACAATGTCTTACTCATACTAATGAATTGTTTCTTGCCGTGGGTGGTTTTAAAGGAAAGCCAGCTCACTTGAGGACAGTAAATTCAATTATTCTGCGTAGGATATATTCAGGATGGTACCTGGTTTTACTGCCATTAAATTTAACTACAATGTTTGTGTATATTCATCCAACCCATTTTATGGAGGCTGTAAAAAGCAAGATGCAGCATTTTAGGTAGGTGGAAAACTGTTGGTTCAGAATTCTATTTAAAAACTTCAGATGACATGAGGTGACATCTGGAGACCTGAAACTTAGTGGTAGCAAAACAGTGGGAAGTTACTTTTTTTAAAAAAAAATATTTATAGTAAAAGTTGTAAGGACCAAAGAAAGCATTTAATAAATTACTATAGCCAAGGTATAGAAAGTGAGTTACAGATGTAGCATTGCTTGGGCATTTGGTTGCATAATATTGTCACACAACACATTGTCATTAATCCATAATTAC
Organism: Phrynosoma platyrhinos; assembly: GCA_020142125.1. Lineage (NCBI taxonomy): Eukaryota > Metazoa > Chordata > Lepidosauria > Squamata > Phrynosomatidae > Phrynosoma > Phrynosoma platyrhinos. The sequence goes on from CM034706.1 coordinate 11,378,178, forward strand.
TGTTTTTTTAAAAAACTACAACAAACAGCTCCTGTACTTTTCATGGTTGTGTAGAAGAGGAGATTTTAGTATGTGTTTCTTATTATTAGGTTGCATGGTAAGCACTCCCTGGTGGAATTCTCTCTTCTACCAAACCATTAAAGATAGAATTCAAAGATACAGCCATGTTAGTCTGGAGAATCTGTATGTAGACAGATCGTGTAGCACCTTTGAGACTAACTGAAAGTTGGCAGCATGATCTTTCATAGTCTTAAGTCTCCTTTCAATGTCCACTCCACCAAATGTATCTGAGGAAGTAGATTTAAGTCTAAGGGCCTCAGCAGACGGCTAATTAAGCCGTCTCCGAGGCCAGGAAGAGGAGGAGCAGCCGCACGTGCGGCGCTCCTTCCTCTCCCTGAGGTCGTCCTTGGAGCTGCTGGCCCTCCGCACGGCCGGCGCTCCAGGGATGACCTCCTGCCGCAGCGACTGGACGCGCTGCGTCGGAAAAGACAGGGAAAGTGCGCCCTACGCTTTTAGGGCACACTTTCCCTGTCTTATGGAAGGAGCGCTGATTTAGCGTTCCTTCCAGGGTCACTGCAGGAGCGCCGCGGTGCGGCTGCCATGGCCCTGCGGCGCTCCGGACCAGGGCGTCCTGGACGCCCTGGTCTGCTGAGGGGGTAAGAAAGATCATGCTTCCAATTTCCTTCTTTCAGTTAGTCTCAAAGGTGCTGCAAGATCTTTCTATATACAAACAATTAAAGGTACAGGAGGCATTTCCAGTTTTCAGTCTGTTGTTGTGGTGTGCCTTCAAGTCATTTCTGACTTATGGTGACCCTAAGGTGAATGAAGTTTACTTGGCAAAATATTTTCAGAATGGGTTTGCTTTTCCCTTACTCTGATGCTGAGAGAGTGTGCCTCACTCAAGGTCACCAAGTGGATTTCCATGGCCGAGTGAGGATTCAAAGCCTGGTGTCTAGTGTCTTAATCCAGTGCTCAAACCACTATACTATGCTGGATCTGAATCTATACCAGCGGGGATTTGAACTCACAGCCCTCCAACCTCAGGAAGCAACTTTCTTCATAGGCTACTTAAGCCGCATGGCCACCAATGCTGCTTAAACTGCTTAAACCCTATAAATATAAGGTATGCCAAATACCTTAATAGTGGCAGATTCCATCTGATCTTGGAAGCCAAGCAAGGTCAGCTTTGGCTAGTACTTGGAGGGGAGACCACCAATAAATACCAGGTACAGTAGGCTGCATTTCAGAGGAAGGAACTGGCAAAAACAATTTTTGAGTATTCCTTGCCTAAGAAAACTCTATAAAAAATTCATAGGATAGCCATGAATTGAGAGGTGACCTGAAGGCATGCACACACACTCACACACACATTTGAAACTTGGAAATTAAACCTCTTAGCAGATTTGTACCAGTAACTCACACACAACATAGATCTGATTCTCAGGGAAATTCTGTTTTAAACAGCGAAGACATAAGAATTAAAATGTATACACACTGTTGATATTAGCAAACAAAATGGCATAAATTCTAATAAGGAATTCAGTAATTAATATGCAATGGACAGTTTGATGCATTCCAGACATACAAGACACAAGCATTAAAATAGCACAGTGAAAAATCTATTAATTCTCTTCTGTGTAAGGAGATTAGAGTTTGGAGGTAATATGTTACTACTGGCAACCTTCCCTGTAACACATTACTTTTTTGGATAATGAGGATATAATGTTATTGCTCAGGTGCTATTGTTGGACTCATTTTTAAAGAAAAGAGACGCATACCAGGAACTATGCTGGATCAGATCAAATAGCCAAATAGTTGCATATGGAATGCCTAGCAGAAAGGCATGAGTATAACAAGCCCTATGATACCAACATAAACCATACTACAAGTCTAGGGACGTTTTCACACGGGGCCTGAAGCAGAAACAATCCAGCCTCATTCCAGCCCCATTCCGGATCCTTTGCCCCTGTGTTCACACTACGTTGCAGAAAACCCCGCCCCATCCAGTGCCATCCCCGGCGCATTGCGGCATCAAACTCCGCCCCATCCAGTGTCATCCCCGGCACACTGCAGCATCATCCCCGTTCTTTTCAATTCCTCTTTCAAATGAAGAATTGCATCTGCCACAACCAGAATCAATCAAGGATCATACCGGAATGATGCTGCTTCCTTCGTGTGAAGCTACGGGGTCCATTCCGTTATGGTTCTGGATTGATTCCATGCCGCTTTGAGACCCCGCGTGTGAAAATGTCCTTTGAGTGCTGGCTAGGCGGTTCACTAAGTGTGGTACTTAGCAGTGTGTGAAAAGTTGGCACAATGTTGTGTAACACACAACAAAGCACACTGCAGAAATAATCCAGTTTGAGTCTGCTTGAATTGCTCTAGCTTAGTGCTAAGAAATTCTAGGAACTGTAGTTTCTTGTGGCACCAGAGCTCTCCGACAGAGAAGGCTCAAAACCATGGTTCCTGGAATTCCCTAGCATTGAGCCAGGGCAGATAAAGCGGTCTCAGACTGGATTATTTCTGCAGTGTGTTTTGGCCCTAAAATTCAGAACAGGTTCACCACTCTATGGGAAACACCAGATTTCCAACCCCTCTTCTATACAAACTAATGGAGCAGTTTTCTCCATTTGTTTGTATTCAAATCGATTTTTCTTTTAAAAAAATGATATCATGATGCATCTACACTGTAGAAATAATGATGTTTGGCACCTCTTTAAGTGTTGTAGCTCCATCCTATGGCATCCTGGGATGTGTAGTTTTACAAGGTTTTTAGCTTTTTCTGCCAGGGAGTGCTGGTGCTTCACAAAACTACATATTCCAGGAGTCTATAGATGCAGCTATGTGTTAGGATTCCTTACCGGAATGACACATGAGACAGAATGC
>CM034706.1:11397018-11407121 GCA_020142125.1 Phrynosoma platyrhinos
TGGAATACTGTGTCTAATTCTGGGCACCACAATTCAAAAAGGATGTTGGAAAAGTGTCCAGAGGAGGGTGACTAAAATGGTGAAGGGTCTGGAGAAGAGAAGGTTAAGAGGTGATATGATAGCCATGTTTAAATATTTGAAGGGATGTCATATTGAGGAGGGAACAAGCTTGTTTTCTGCTTCTCCAGAGACTAGGGCCCGGAACAATGGATGCAAGCTCCAGGAAAGCTCCAGGAAAAGAGATTCCACCTCAACATTAGGAGGCACTTCCTGACAGTGAGAGCTGTTCGACAGTGGAACACACTCCCTCTGAGAGTGGTGGATTCTCCTTCTTTGGAGGTCCTTAAGCAGAGGATGGATGGCCATCTGTCGGGGATGCTTTGGGAGTTTCTGCATTGCAGGGAGTTGGACTGGATGGCCCTTGTGGTCTCTTCCAACTCTATAATTCCATGATTCTATGATTCTATGACCAGTGGCCTTCTATCCACTTCAGGTTTTGGATAGATTTAAGCAGCTGACCAAAGTGCTGAAGCTATTGAGGGAGGGGAAAGTCTTCAGAACCATGGACAACTCCTTTAAAGGTTAGTTTAAAGCCTATGGTGAGTTCATCACTCCACTAACATGAGAGTCACCAGCTGCACAGATGGTAATGTGTGAACATCTGAAGTGTGGATACAATTCAAATAAATGCCACCTCCATTTATTGAGACTTGATGGAGTTACTTTTTCTTTTCCCTAAGATTGGGCAAATTCTGTTGTATGTGTATCCATAGGTTTTTGTGGGTTTTTCGGACTGTGTGGCGATATTCTAGAAGAATGTATTCCTGATGTTTAACCTGAATCTGTGGCTGGCATCCTCCAGCCACAGATGCATGAAGATGCCAGCCACAGATGCAGGCAAAATGTCAGGAATGCATTCTTCTAGAACACAGCCTCACAGCCCGAAAACCCCAGAAAAACCACCAAATTCTGTTGTACTTTGCACAATGTAGGTCTAAGGTTCAGCACTGACTGCAGGAATTGTTTTGTGCACTGCTTTAAATTTCACCACCACCTTTCTCTGAACGTGGAAGTTCTTAAATTTATTATATGTTTTTTTAAAATATTTATATCTACTGCATATTCAAGGATCTCAGTGCAGCATCTGATCAAATCCATTTAAACAGTTTTAAACAGTGTAAAAATAAGAAGCAGTGGAAAACTATGTACAGTTTTCAAACATTTTCAACTGGCTGACACATTGAAACAAGGGTCAGGATCATGATCCAGACATGCTCCTGCTGTGCTTAATGGTTGCTATGTCTATTGTGGTGTTTGAAAATGAGTATGTAAATGTGGGATGATGGGTTATGCTAACTTATTGGTGAGGTTGGGAGAAGTAAAGATTGCGTATCAGGCATAGCCTGGGATAATGAATAAATGTATGGGGAGGAAGTATAGGTTGCCAGTTACCAAAGTTGTTCTTGCTAGAACATGTAGTGTGGTACAAAGGGAAAAGAAGGAGGGATAAGACCTGGGAAAAGTATATGTTATGAATTGCTGTCAAATGGGATGGAGGCTTTTGTAATGGTGAATTGTTTGAACTCTAACTATACTGGTATAACTGGGGGAATATCCTCAGTTCTGACAGCAATGGTACAGCATGATTTATTTGCTCAATAAAGCTTTTCTGAATCTACTGGAGGCTTTTGTTCCTGAGGTGGAGTGAGCCTCTATGTTACAACAAGGTGAAAATATTTAAAACTATGTATGCTTCCAAAGTGAATATAATCATTAAATTCAAAAAGCTTTAATAAAAAGCTGTGTTCTGACCTGCTTCAAAATGAAGCCAATATCAGGAACAGTTGGGCTTTTAAGGGGCAAATATTTGATAAGCAAAGTGCTACAATAGTGAAGTAATGAATTCCTTTCTTTCCCCCCCCCCTTTTTTAAGGGGAATGTAACAAAGTTCAATTTGAAAAGCAACATAATGAGTGAGTGCATAATTCCACTGCTGGCTAGTGATGGCTAGTATCCTGTTACTTAAACTAGACTTATGACCTTGTATCTACTTTGTGTCTGCATTTGCAATCATAGCAACATGGTTCGGCTTAAGTGTTGGACATGAAACCCACTGGGTGACCTTGGGCAAGTCACATGTTCTCAGCCTCAGGGGAAGGCAATGGAAAACTTCCTCTGAACAAATCTTGCCAAGTAAATCCTAGGATAGGTTGGCCTTAAGATCTCCATAAGTCGGAAACAACTTGAAAGCACACAACAACAACAAACATGAAACATATATCCCTGAAACCCATCTTAAAAGCCCACCAGCCATCCCAAGTGACAGAGATCTGCATCCTTGAGGGTTTCTGTGATAATTATTCATCACACCATCACTTTCTTTTGGGAGAGGACCAGTCATGCTATCTGCAGTACCACAGAATCCAATCACTTGAGATGGCTCACTGGCTTTTACGGTGGGTTTCAAGGGACAGATCAGGAGATGGTACAATATCTTCCAACTTTAAAATTACTTTTTAAACCATGTTGGCTAATGGCTTCCATTTCAGCAGGGTGACAAATCCACTCCCACTCCAGGTTTTTGTTTGAAATTTGAAGGAACCATCCAAGTAACCGAACCTGCTTTGATGAAAAGGTTTAATACCGTAGATAGTGTCTTTAAATTTCTATTAAAACTTAGAATGGTTGAACTACTGAAACTGCAGTCACAAGCTACCAGTGCTTCTAATGGGTATTTTAATGCATTTTAAAGAGATTTTGACAGGAAATTTTCAGGCTTCACCCTTTTTTTCTTATCAACGCTAAGCTTTCTTTTCTCCCAAAGTGTTAAAGAAAGTAATGGGGAAATGAAGCAGCACAGTGAGTAGCATACTGGCCAAAAAGGGATTTTATAGAAGTAGTGCTATGAAAGTAGTGGCACAGTTTGTGGAATTGTTGCATTCATTTCTGAATTTCAAAAGCAGAATTGTGCATGCACTGTCACTGAGCATGGATGCCCCTTATGTATGGATGTACATTATGCTTGGATGCACATGTGAGAGTCTGCGTGATGTAGGGCTGGATAAGGAATCTGGAGAGCAGGGTTCAAATTCACACTCAGCCATGAAAGCCTTGGGCAAGTCACACTCTCTGAGCTTCAAAGGAAGGCAAAGGCAAGCTCTCTATGAACAAATCCTGCCAAGAAAAAAAAAAACATATTATGGTGGCCTTAGGGTCATAATAAGTTGGACATGACTTGAAGGCACACTCAACCACATGTGCATTACACATAGATGTCTGTGTACATTTGGTCATGCACTTGGTTGCATATATGTGTCTTGGTTGACTTGTATGATGTTGCCATTCATTGTAAGAGCTGCATAGCACAAGGAATGCCTAACTCTGCATTCAGAGATTTATGTTTTGCAACTCCAATGTAAGATGTGAGCCAATAAAGTTACTTTGCTAACACTGTAATGGCATTTTTGGTGGACCAAATTATATAACATTAAAATGTGAAGTAAGAAGTGTTTTTTAAAGGTCTTTAAATTCTCCAAGGTCTGGTTTTGCTTATACAAGGACTGTTACATTCTGCTATATGTCACCTCAGGACATGTGTCTTGCCTGAGGAATAAGGCAGATCTCAGAGTTGCAGCCAGGCTTTGTGTTTAGAGAAATGAAGATCTATCATCACCATCCCATCCCAGAATGCACTGCTAGATTTATAAGGTAATCTGATACCTGCACACCTACCTATGGTTCATTCATTTTGCAGTCTCCATTTGGGAAACTGAATTTAAGTGCAGACTTCATGGCTATAACATCTAGCCTTATTTTGTTATTTTTTAAGCTTTCCTGTTTCTTCTTTCATCCCCTGATTTTTAGGTCTTGATGAAGAATTCTGGAGAACTTGGAAGTATGCATGTATTTGTTCTTCTATTCCCAACTATGGAATTTGGGTGGGTGTATCTTTTTTTTCCTTATAGACCCCCACACGCCTGATTTTTTTTAAAAAATGTGATCTTGGAGCATTAGGTTTAAAAATTAATTTGTTAGTATTGATTTTTAGCAAGGGGGGAAATGAATATATTGATGGTAATGCTGGGAAAGTGGAAATTTAATTGGTTGCATTGACTGCTAATTAATTCACTAATGAACTTGTTTGTTTTTAAGGAAATGATGACATTTTCAGAGTTTCTAAGTTACCTTCCTGAAGGTGTCAGTTTCTAAATGCACTAGGCTATAAATCTCACAATCTGATTGTTGGATGTGGATGGCGGGGATTGCAATACAATGCACTTAGAAAATTTCCAGATTGAGAAAGGTTGTCTCAAGGCCTGGAATCTAACAGCTCGCAATAAGGTATGGGGAATTCATAAGCATAAATATTTTGACTACTTCTGAGCAGCATAGGTGTCTTTAGGGATTGATATATATATATATATATATATATATATATATATATATATATATATATATATATATATATATATTGTCTTATGCAATAAATGCATCCACTAACTCACAATTTATTTGGAAGCAAAGAATCATGATTTGTAAAGGTCAATGCTACAGCTCTTGTTTTGAAGGGGTCCCAAGTTCTGTCTCCAGTTTCCAAAAGCTCTGCCTCTCTCTTTTTTAGTTTCTTTCAAATTATCTGACTCTGAACCATGTGATGCTCCATTTGACACCACCCTTTGCAATGAACAATGTGGTGCAGCATTCCACCACAGGATTACTGAATGCTGTCAGTTAAACATTGTTGGAGGAAAGAGAAAACACATGGACATAACTAGCTAGGTTTAATCAGTTATTCCAAACCTTTAATATAATTAGTGCTGGTAACCTAACAAATTAACTCTTAAGTCTGAAGGGAAGGGGGAAACAACTGATTGTCACACAGGTAGTCAAATTTAATCAGCTTTGTGGCAATTAGTCCCCTTCCCATGCTACATTTAACTAGTTCCTCCAAATATTGCTTGCCAAGTCTTTTATGTCCTTCTTATTTTTAAACAACAACAACGGCAGCAAATTTATAGTCCTTGTTACTGAAAAATAGACTTGAAAGCAATGCATGTTGAAATTGGGGTTAGAGGAAAACATGGATAGTTGGTGGACTTCTATATCAGAGGTGGGTTTTATTTTGGATTTTAAAGGATTTCTCCAAGTTACTGAGCCTTGTCCTCAAAACAGGCTAAGCACTTTGGACAGCCTCTTTTCCTAAAGTAGATTCACTACACTATTGACAGAGGCTGCATCTGCACTACAGTAACTCAATCTGACACAACTTTAACTGTCATAGCTTCATCCTATGGAATTCTGGGATTTGTAATTTGTTGTGGCACCAGCTTACTGACAGAGAAAACGAAATATCTCACAAAACTACAGATCCCAGAATTCCATAGCATTGAACCATGGCAGTTAAAGTGATGTAAAAATGCATTACTTCTCTAGTGGAAATGTAGCCAGAATCACCATTCTCCAAAACTGGACACAATATTTCAGTGAGGTCTGACAAAAGCAGAATTGTTGCTGTGTGCCTTCAAGTTATTTTCAACTAATGGTAACCCTAAGGTGAACCTATCATGGTTCTTTTTTGGGGGGGCTGAGAGGGTGTGACTCGCCCAAGGCCACCTAATGGGTTCCCATGGCTGAGCGGGGACTCAACCCTCCATCTCCAGAGTCCAATGCCTATGCTCAAACTACTACACCATGCTGACTCTCCAATGTGGAATAGTGTGGCACTATAACTTTGTTTTGCTATTGCTGTTTTTATATATTTGGTTTAGGTATGTGTGTGAAATTTGTTTATGGTTCTATTTATGATTCTAAATAAGAAGGAATGTTGAGTGTGATTTCCCAGGGTTCCAGGGCAATGGAACCAATTATCCAATGGCACACACAGCATTTTGCTCCTGCCAGGATTATTAGGGCCAAAATGATCCTGCAAATGAAACAGACTATGTATCCCACTGTGAGTTCATTGAGGGAATATCATGTTGAAGGAACAGATCGTAAGCTTTCAAAGTAGCCATGTGATAAATAGTGATAGTACGTTCAATTTACTCAGAAAGTGCTGATGAGGAATGCAAACCTAGCTCTCCTTGTCTTTGATCAAGTTCTCAGAACCTGGGCTATGGGTTGACAACTCCTGCAAGGGAAAGAACGCTGCTCCACATCATCTGAGAATAATAGCTGGTGGTGGCAGTCAAAGACAAGTCAGGATGGAGTTGCTGTCACTGACTTATCAAACAATGGTTTTTGATGTGAATGCCAAAAGTATGTTTGATCGGAGCTCCTCTCTTGCTTTCTGGGGAGGGGAGAAGAGTGGGGAAAGTTTATCTAGCATTATATGCAATCCTTCATGTAGAGCTGCTCAGATTTAGATGCACATCTGTTTATAGATAAAAGTTAGCGGAGACCTTTCAAGGAAACCCTCGGGATTTGGAAAACAAAAGATGATATAGGAATGAGGAATGAGCAGAGGGGGAAATGACCTAGATCTGTTAACATTAGATAGCAGATTGCCAAATGCAAGTATAGGGGGAAAAACCCACCAGTGTCCTAGTTCTTCAGGGCCTTCACCTTTTCACCTTGGCCTGGAGCAGTGATATGATTAAGCAACAGCCTCCGGAAATAAACTTATCAGCTGGAGACCTGCTGGTGTGTAGTTAACAGGCAGGTGAAGGCATCTAAGCACTGGCACTGGGTGATTAACAAAGCTATTTCAGTCTTTCTCCTGAACGACAGCAGGGCTATAGAGCCAAACCGAAAGGTTCAGTAGCCTTTCTGTTGCATACGAGTTCTTGCATATGAGAGCCAACATGGTGGAGAGGTTTCAGCATTGGACTAAGACTCTAGAGAAATTCCCACTCAGCCATGGAAACCTCACTGGGGATGCATCTACACCAGTGATTCCCAAACTTTGGTCCTCCAAGTGTTTGGACGTCAGCTCCCAGAAACCCCAGCCAACTTGGCCAACAGTCAGGGATTCTAAGAGCTGAAGTCCAAAACATCCAGAGGATCAAAGTTTGGGAAGCACTGATCTACACTGTAGAGATAATACCATTTGATACCACTTGAAGAGCTGTACCTCCATTCCCTGGAATCCTGGGATTTGTAGTTTTACAAGGGCTTTAGCCTTCTCTGCCAAAGCATGCAAAATTACAAACCCCAGGATTCTGTAGGTTGGAACAATGACAGTTAAAGTGGTGTTAAACTGCAATATTTCTATAGTGTAGTTGTATCCCTAGCTGAATTCTAGTGCCCATCCATCATTGGACTATGACTCTGGAGCCCAAGATTCAAATCCCCACTCAGCCATGGAAACTCCCTGGGTACAACTCTCTCAGCCACAGAAGAAGGTAAAGGCAAATCCCCTCTGAACAAATCTTGCCAAGAAAACCCCATGATAACTTTGCCTTAGGGTTGCCAGTAGTTGTAAATTACTTGAAGGCACACAACACAGCCATGAGCTCCCACACTAAGTTGTGTGAAGCAGGGCCAGACTGTGGCAGTAATGGCTGGAATCCTGTTGGCATTTTATGCAAATGCAAGTTCCCTTACACATGCAATTGTGCATTTTTTTTGTTACTGTTCTTTGCATCACTGAAATAATCAGTTCATGCTTGTGTAAGTGAAGTTCGACAAGTGTAATCATTTCACAGGCAGTTTCACATTCCTGGATGGTGCACAACTATCAGTCACTGCTTTCAATGTACTCCTTGATTCACTGGGATTGTGGAAACAACCATGTGCATTCCCCATCTCACAATGGGGCAAAAAGCAAGCACATTTGAAGATAGACTGTTAGTTGTGCAATGCCAGTATTCAGCAGAAAGATGGAGTAATTCAACCATCAGTTAACTACAGGAGTATAGGTTACATTATACAAGAACAATGCAGGATCTCAGCCAATAAGTCACCTGTAATAAAGTTACTTGTAATACAGTTATTCTCCCTTTCTCCACCCACATATCTCCCAGCCTCTGGGTGGGTCTGCATCAGCCAGAATACTCCAGGATGTTCCCTGAGTGAAAGCAGTCTGCAGTTCAATTGGAGCTTTGGCCCTGCATTATGAAGACAGGTTGCAGTGAGGGCCAGGCTACGTAGAACTGGATAATTTAGCTCATACAGACATACCATCTCTCTCTTGGTAATCTGGGTGCAATGAAGTTACATTTCAAATTTAATAAAACAAGGTGGGACCCTGTCGTCTGTTTTTGCTATAATGAAGAACATTTCTGATGCTTTTCTGATGTTCCACTGCTCTCACTAGGCATGGAATGGCCTTCTCTTGGTATCACCATTGTCACAGGCCCATTTGGTAGGAACATGGCAGATATCCTTCTTAGTGGCTTTCCCTAGACTCACTCCCTAGGGAGGCTAGAAAGATCCCCTTCTTTCTGACCTTCCATTGGCAAAGACCTTTTTTTTTTTTTTAATTCAGATAGGCTTTTAGAATTTAAGGCTTCTAAGGAAAGGGCTGTAAGAGGGTGTAATATTGTTTTAAATTGTACAGTTTAATTTTTTTAGAGTGCATTTTTAAAAATATAGTTAATAGTTTGATTCTTTCTTAATGTTTTAATGTTGTATATTTCTAATTGAATCCCATTGTGGGAGAAATAAATAAATTGAAATAAATGAATCAATCAATCAATAAATAAATTTATATTATAATCATTTTAATTTGTAAGCTGCTTTGCACCCCAATATAGTGGAAAAGGGGGAATAATAATAATAATAATAATAATAATAATAATAATAATAATTCAAATTGAAGGAATAAACAATGCATTGCATTCATTACCTGGTCAAAGTCCCCAGTTTCCAAGAGTTGTTGGAGAATTATGCCATCGTGGCCAGTTAGTATCCACATTCACTTTTGTGTTTTGTCTGGGCAATGAACATTTTCACGGAGGTTCTTGAATACTGGACAATGTATGACATTTCTGTGGTAGATATAAATTTCTCTGACTTCCATTGATGATTATCCCTACTGACCAGGTAGCATGCAAAACCATCTACTTGTGTTGTGTTCACTAGGACTATCCTTATGTCTCCAATGTTATCATTCCTCCAAGCATCAGAGCATGCTTGGTGTTAAGTTGGCTTCCTTGTACAAAACCAAACATACTGAATCCTGCTTCTTAGATTCAGAAGCTCAAGAACTGTAACTGACATCCTTGCAGAAAAACTGGTCTGTCAGTCTCCTTTCCTGAGATGGCAGTTGTAATTAAGTGCATTTTCCATCCCATTCATTTTTCTCTGGGCACAATCACTTTCAAGCCTGATCAACTCTTGGAAATTAATTGCTAATAGAGCTTAGAAGCCTTCACAATGACGGATTGCTGGCAAGTGCAAAGAGTTTACAGAGATGAAGTACAAGTGATCTGGAATTCTTGCCTTACATATCCTTTATAAATGGCTTTTTATCAGAGAGTTGTAACCTCATCCCCAGTACTGGTTGGAATGCAAATACATATTGACAAGAGACTCCTTTGCTTGCATTTGCAAGCTCAAATATTGAGTATAAATGAATCAGTCTCTGCACAGTGTATGTCAGGTTATTATTACGCTCATGATTAATTTTATTTATATCCCATCTTTCTCCCAAAACTGTGACTCAAGATGGCTTACAAATGAAAACAAAAATATTGCCTGGCTTCTTCTCCAGCATTAATGATGTCATAAGCTAGACATATGACCTTGTCACAGTTCTGTATACACATTTATGATGGTGGGAACATTGCCAGTGCTGCAAATATCCCTAAAATCTAATTTACTCGTCAGGAACTGCCCTTTCCCCCAGGAGTTCAGCAAACAAGTCTTCTGTATCACAAAAAGTAAAACTTTATTCCATAAAAAACATAGGTGTTAGCATAGACATCTGTAGACATAAGTTCCATCATCCACAAACATTAGCATAACATTAACAATACTCCATCCCTAAAGGTCATGGGCTTCATCTTCATTCATTTACTAATTAAAACATACCAAATGATCTCAACTCCAAGTGATCTTGGATGAAACCGATTTTCTAGATCCATTTCAAACCAGCTTCAGACTGAGATTCAGGGTGGAGACTGCCATGGTTGCTCTGGTAGATGACCTCCACCAAAACA
>CM034706.1:11409033-11422230 GCA_020142125.1 Phrynosoma platyrhinos
TCATTTTAAATTTTGATCCTGTCCTCTGGGGTATTAGCTACTCCTCCCCCAATTTGGTGTCATCTGCAAATTTGATTACTATGCCCCCAATACCGTCATCCAAGTCATTAATAAAGATGTTGAATAGCACTGGGCCCAGGACAGAGCCCTGTGGCACCCCACTGGTCACTTCTTTCCAAGTTGAAAAGGAGCCATTGTTGAGCACCCTTTGGGTTTGACCAGTCAACCAATTACAAATCCATGTAATGGTTACTTTGTCATCAGAATCAGAAGATGGAGGATAGAGAGGCATCATGAGTGGGGTGCAAGGGGGAAGGATCACACCAGACGAAACCCTGTGGGTTGTGTGATACAACTGCTCCCCAAACATCTGCCTTTTGACAGAAATGGTCTATGGCATTTACCTGTGGCTGCTCTGAACTCCTAGGGGAAGGAAAAGGCAAATGTGTGTGAGTGTACTGTACTATCTTTTCTCTCCTTTGTCCAAGCTGAGACCAGCTGCTTCTCGATGGTTTGAATCCCTTTCCACTTCTCTCCCTTCCCCATCAGTAAGCAACAGCAGGAGGGCTTGAAAGCTGCCAGGCAGTGGGAAGACATGGAACTGTACTTTCAGCTCTATGCGCACATAAGGGATTTCAACTAAGATATATGGCATGAAATAACCATCCACTTTGATCAAATAACCCACTTTTGTCATTTATATGAACTTATAACCTTTCCTTCCTTGAAGGAATCAAAAGCAGAATTGATAGGCTTTCCTCCCCATCTCCTCACAACAATCCATGTGAAGGAGGCAAGGCTGAGGGAAAATGACTGGATCACTGTCAACCAGAAAGCTTTGTGTTTGAGGGCTTAGTTTCTTGAGGGAAAAAAAAAATCTAACAATCCTCCCCCCCACCCAATCTAGTGCGATCGGGACACATGATAGGTGACCCTATCAGCAGTAAACCCAAAGCATAATGCCTTAAACCTTGGATTCCATTTTAGAAGAAAGGTGGGATATAAGTGCAATAAATAAATAAATACAAATTTAAAAACTCAGTTTGCTCCAGAGTTTGATGGAAACTCCAGTGTTTTCAGTAGTCTGGGCAATGGATTCACACTGGATTCAGGGCAGCAGGCTGGAGAGATCACTGCTTAGCTGGCACCACAGTTTTTCTTCATTAGCTCCTACAGCCACTGCAATTCTTCTGACTGCTCCCAGAGCCAGGACAGATTTCTGCCTGGCAAGCACCAGCATTTACCAATGTCCAGGCTAGTTCCTGGAATGATGTTTACAAAGGTTTTTCCCCCACTTATAAAGTGTCACTTGGTGTAGAGCCTCCAGTGACAACAATGATCTATCCTTAATTAGCTTGGAGAACATTCAACTTGGCTATGTGAGAGGGGGTACATAATTTTCAGGATCCAGCACTAGCTATATTGGTAATAAACGACAGAGACTCCAGTATGTGAAAATATATGAACTTCTGTTGGAAGAAATATAAAGAGCACACAGATGCAAACAACTCATCTAAACAACCAACATAAAGAACTAACATACAGAACAGCATACAGAACAAACGGAGGAGCAGATTGGGATGGCAGACTTAAAGAATAGGGCAAGGTGGTGCTGTTACCTATTCTGAAGGAAGAATCCCTGGAAAGCAGGCAAGTAGAACCAGCACAAACCATGAAGCTTGGAGAAGCAGATGGCACAAAGGAACTCAGATGGAGGCCTGAGGGCAGCAGCCACAATGTGTGTGGGGGCAAGCTGACTGCAGCAACTGTTGCAAAGGTGTTTCAATTTTAGGGTAATATTTATAATCTTAATCTGTAAGAGTTCCATGGGAAACCAAAAGTTTGATTACCTCTGATAGAACCTGAGAAGGTTTCTAAAGTAAAGGAAAGGTTTCTAAAGTAAAGGTATTAAGGAAATGGGAAGGATTAATTGCAATCAATGATGCTTAGAATCATAGAATCATAGAGTTGGAAGAGACCACAAAGGCCATCCTGTCCAACCCCATGCCATGCAGGAACTCAAAATCAAACCATCCCCGACAGATGGCCATCCATCCTCTGTTAAAAGACCTCCAAAGAAGAAGACTCAACAATCCTTGGAGGGGGTGTTTTCCTTGTCAAACAGCTCTCACTGCCAGGAAGTGCCTCCTAATGTCGAGGTGGAATCTCTTTTCCTGTAGCTTGCATCTGTTGTTCCAAGTCCTATTCTCTGCAGCAGCAGAAAACAAGCTTGCTCCCTCCTAAATATGATATGGCTTCAAATATTTAAAGAGGGCTATCATATCCACTCTTAACCGTTTCTTCTCCAGGCTAAACATTCCCAGCTCTCTAAGTCATTCCTCATAGGGCATGCTTTCCAGACCCTTCACCATTTTAGTCACCCTCCTCTAGACACACTCCAGTTTTTCAACATCTTTTTTGAATTGTGGTGCCCAGAACTGGACACAGTATTCCAGGTGAGGCCTAACCAAAGCAGAATACAGTTTCAATATTACGTCCCTTGATCTAGATACTATACGTCTACTAATGCAGCCTAAATTTGCATTGGCCTTTTTAGCTGTGGCATCACACTGCCTCATGGACTTTTACAACACCTAGACAAGATCTGGAGTCCCCAAGAATAGATGGCAGGGTGGGGGTGTTTAGGAATACACAAGAGATGAAAGGGGGATTCTGGTCTTGTTTGATCTGGCAGAACCCATTATTTGGCTTTCAGTTTCCATCTGAAATGCAGAGTGAGGGTTGCATGTGGTAGTGCTCTTTCTAGTAAGCTTCTTCAACCCCACACCTTTCCATGTGGCTGGTTGTATGTATCATTTATTCTACCTGCTCTGGTGCCATGTATACCATCGCAAACCATGTCCACTCATGCTATGGCCTTAATGTTGCATATATGGATTGATAAATACATCAGGGGATATTTGGATACTTACACTTACAGAATGAAGTACCAGGCACCTTGCAATTGGGAAAAGCCTTTGTACCTGTCATTCTGGGTAGAGAACTGGCCTGGACTGGTAAATGGTGGCACATGCCAAGCAGTGATATCTCCTGGTTCTGGGAGCTGATGGAGGAAAGATAGCCGTGGTGGGAGATGGTGGCCATGGCAGTCCATAGCAACATCTTCAGTGTAAACACTTACTGTGGAGAAAACCAGATGTGGAGTGAATCTAGTTCAGGTTCAGGGCAGAACAGATGGGAAATCTATTCAGACCCCCCCCCCTCCCCACACATGTAGACAAGCCCTGAGCAACAAAGTTTAGAAATGTCACCTTTTGCACTCCTGGAATCCCACAGTTAGCATGACCACTTTTTTTTTTTAAAAAAAGAGAGAGAATAATTTCTTTAAGATCTGTTAAGCAAAGAATTGAACCCAGCTCTCCCTGCTTTCCTCACTTTTCAGTTTTCTCCTGAAAAGGGAAGGAGAAACTTCACTTGTTGAATGTCAGCTTACCAGACATGAGTAAATGGGAAAAGAGTCCCGCAAAAAAACAAAACAAAACAAAAAACACTAAATAAAGTTGACCTCAACTTCCTGACAAGAAATAGACCCGTGGGCAATTTATAGTGAGAAATACAGCCAGAATTCCCCGTGGCAAGGTTTTTGTTCAGGTGTTTCTCCTGTCAGCAGGTTTTGAGATGGAGGGAGAAATTTTCCACACATGCATGGAAGTAAACTCCACATTCAACAGATCCCAGCTATGGCCCATTTCCTTTTTGCTTCCATCAGCAGATCTGGCTTCTTCCTGTCTTGGCATAAACTCATATAGTGTTCGGTGATTAATATGACAAACAGGAAAGGCTCCCCTCCATTCCTTGCAGCCTGGAAAATTTGACAGATTCTGTAGTACCTGTTTTTCTCATCCCATTTGTGTGTCTCCACTGAATTGTCCCAGCCAACAGGAAAGGTTAGAGCGATGAAATCTGGCTTTTCTGTCAATCCTCTGCATTATCCAGGTGCTGCTTGGCAGGCTGGTTTCACTACTGGACCTTTTTTAAATCTAGAACAACAAGAGTCTGGGAAAGTTACATACATTCCAACATTTTACAAATGAAAACCAGGATATATGCAGCCAAGCATATTTTTCTGGTCAAGACAGAAAAAGTTCCTGATGTTTCACTGATGTACTGATCTCCTGAAGTTCTGATGCACTATAACAGCAAACCTAAAAATAAAATAAAATAAAATAAAAAAGGGGGGATTAAAAAGAGAGATAGGATGAAAAGAGAAGGATACTTTTTATTCCCATATGTCTTGGAATTAAAAAATTCTCCACTGGAAAAAGCATGAGTATTGTTCTACCACATGTATGTATGTGCAAAAAGACAAAGAAATTTTGGGGAATGGTCATAGCAAGACATTTTCAGAATGAAGCTATAAATGAAACTAGAATGATTTTTGTCGGGCATACTGGATGAATATGCTAAGATTCTAAATGATAGCGTATTATATGAGCTTAGCAGCCAGCATGTGATATATGCAAAAGTGAGAAAAGGTGGAATTACCTGAAATGGAAGAATGGATAGTAAAGATATTTAAAATGGCTGAAATGGACAAAGTGACAATAATGGTTAAAGAGATGTCCGTAGATACATTTTAAAAAGACAGGGAACCATTTTTACATTGTATGAAAAAAGAAAGGGAAGAAGTAATATCCATGTTGCTGGAATCTGAATACTGAATAACTTGTTGAAAAAGACAGCTAGAAAATCATTAGATACAAATAAGGAGGGAAAATGATACATCTATACTTGTGTTTTCAATTTGAAAGGCAGGAAGTTAAAAGTTTTTTGTGTGTCTTTTGTTGAAAGAGGGTGGGGTTATAATTTAGTTTAACTTCTATGCTGTGTTGTATATTGTATTGTATTGTAGAGTATGGTATGTGGTGCATATAGTTGATGTGTGAAAACTATAAAGATAATAATAGAGTGATTAAAAAAGACTAGTGCAAAACCAAGTAAGTACAGCTTTACTTTTGCACCATTATTTTTTAATCACCCAATGATGTTGATGATGATGATGGTGATGATGATAGAAAGCTACTGAAGAGTGCAAAGAAAAGTTTCAATAGGTGCTGGGAATTGATAGAAAATAGTCTGAAACAACAGAAAAGTCATTTGTATATTTTTAAAGGACTGAAAGCAACAAACAGCACAAACCCTCATAAATCACTGACATATTTGCTCCATTTGTAGCATCTCATGTGTCTAACAAACTAGTTCCAACAGTCCTTCTCCCATAGACACACTGTAGCTAAGCTCAAAAGGAAAAGGAAAACCTGAAATGTGTGGCAGATGATGTTGATCAAAATATCCTGATACTTCTGCCCTGTGTGTGCTGGCTCCATTGTATGACAACCCCCCTGTCTGTACAAATGCTGCCAACAAATGCCAACAGGCTCTTTATCAAAATGTTTCCAAATCACAGTGAAACTCTCATCAGATCAGAATTGTATCCACCACAAAACCTTCAGCTTGTATAAGGCCTGTCATAAAGCAGCAGAAACACTGCCAAGTCTGCTTCAGAAAATACATCCAATGTTCTATATCTGTCTCAGGCAGAAACCTGGGCTTTCTGTCTTCCTTCTGCCTTGCCACTGTTCACATCACTCATCATGTCAATTCAGGGTTCTTGTATAATGGGAAGAGCAGAGGTCCCCTATCCTTTCTCATGCAGGTTTCAAATCATGTCATGAGCACCATCTGTCACCCCCGCGACAGGTAGAAAATGACTCCTAGTTTATCACTAGAAGGTACAAGTAAACACCTATAACCTTCAAGCTGAGAGACTGCTGTGGGTATGTCCAGATCATTCCTACTGAGGCCATATTAATATCTTCCAGCTACAGCTGGCATCCTGTTGGTGTTTCATGCATGCACAAGTTCCCTTATGCAATATGATTTTCTGCATAGAATAGGCTGTTTGTGAATTGAGTGCATCATTAAGTCCTGAACTGTGAATAGTCTTCAAAGATTTGCTCAAAGAAAATTGCTAAAATTACTTGTTATTTCCTTTGGGAACAAAATTAATGAAGAATTACATCCCTAGTGCTATAATAACTTGACAGGCATTGAGCTTTACACACTTTGGTGTGTCAGGGTGTGGAGGTGCATGCCCACACAGAGGCAGCGGTCACCATATGCTATTCCACCTTAGGTAGTATAATATCTTGGGGCAACATGGAGTTGGTGGATCTCATCGTAAGGCAGTGTTGTACTTCCTGAAGGTTTACACAGGTTTATCAGCAGCTTACAAGGAGATTTGCTGGAATCTCTTCCACTTTCAACCCTGCACCTTTTTGTCATTCCTGAATGCTTCCAGTGTAAAAGCAATTGCTTCATTTCATGAGTCTAATTTGGTGATGTGTATTTATTTTTTTAAAATTATATTTTATTAACATGTATTATTCAAATATACATATCAAATTGAAATATTAATGTGTTTTACCATGATTATATACAGGATATTTACATTTGACTTCCAAAGTATCTCCAGTTTGTACTCAACCATACTTCAAAGTTTGCTCATTGTCTTCATATACAAGCAGTTTCTCATATTAACTCCACTGTGTGTTATAACATCCGCTTTAACCATTTTTGATCTTTAATAGTAGCTCTTACAAATATTTTCTATTAATATTCACATACTATTTTTGAATCAATAAATGTTTTACATTTTCCAATCAATTTACTCCTACTCAATTAAATTTTCTTTTCTACAGTATTGCAATATCGGAGTCCAGTCTTGTTCAACACTTTCTACATTTTGTTTATTCAATCTAGCTGTGAGTATAGCCATACTCATCATTCCAATAGGTCTTGTAAACCATTCACTGGTTGATGGCACTTCTTTTTGTTTCCATTTTTTTGCTAATGTCATCTGAGCTGAAGTTATCATATATAATAATATTCTCCCATATTTCCTTTCAATTTTTTCTGGGATCTTATTTGTCATGTTCAGTAAGTAAATTTCTGGTATCATATCATATCTTATTTTAAATATTTCACAAATTACCTTATGAATAGTCATCCAATATTTCCTTACTTTATCACAGTTCCACCATACATGTAGCCAACTTCCTGTAATTTGATTAGGTGATGTGTATTTATGAGATGGTTTTCCCCAAGGATAACAGCCTGAGTGCAAGATCTAGTACACTGTTGGTGAACTGTGCTTGGTCTGGCGAGACATTTTCCTGCTCTTGGGACACTTGGACATTGGGGAACATGAGTGATGGCAGTGTACCTCACAAGCAGAGTATTTAATATTCACAAGCAGAAGGTGAGCAACAACCTATCCCACCCCTCCATCCCCTCAGACAGAGTCTTGCTTAGAAATCAAACAGAAGTTGCCTTCTTTGCAAAAATATCTGAACTAGATTTACTTACAAATCCTGAAGATTTCATAACATCCCACACTGAGAGACTCTGTAACATGTGCTTTTCAGACATGAAGGCGAGAGCAAGAACTGCAAACTACAAAAAGGAAGACAAGTGAACTCCAACTAACTCTAGACTAGCTGATGTTGGAATAGAGGGAATGTGGGTGTGATCAACAAACAAGAAATGACATGAATACATGCTAAACTCTTAGAGAGACAGGCAAACTAGCAGCTCCAGAGTATAAGCATGATAAACTTGCTACCACTAACACTGGGAGTCACATGAATTGTCAAAAAGGCCAATAAACCCTTCAAAACAAACAAACAAACAAACAAAGTGGTGGCTTCTTTTCTTCTTCTTCTTCTTCTTCTTCTTCTTCTTGCTAAATACTGCAGAAGAGGGACTTAGGGCCTTTGCAGACTGCCAGAAATAGTGCAAATTGAGGCCACTTTAACTGCCCTGACTCAGTGCTAGGGAACTGTAGTTTATTGTGGCACCAGAGCTCTCTGACAGAGAAGGCTCAATGTCTCAGAAAAAAAAATACAATTCCCATGATTCCCTAGCACTGAGCCAGAGCAGTTAAAGTGGCCTCATTGCAGAATTAATGCAGTGTAATTAATTAATTAACTGCTTTAACTGTCATGGCTCCATTCTATGGAATCCTGGGATATGTGCTTTGTCATGGCACCAATGATTCCAGAGAAGGCTAAATATCTCACAAAACTATAAACCCCAGAATTCCATAGCATTTTGTCATGGCAGTTAAGCTGCATTAATTCTGCAGTGTAAATGCAGCCCTAGTTTATTTGAAAGCTGAATTACTACTTTTGAAGACTTCCAAGATAGACAGTTCATGCTTTGGAGGCTAAGGGGGAAAACAGTCTAGGATTCTGGAGGAGCTGAAAGCCACAGAAACATCATTAGGGAACTGGATGTCCTTCAGCCCTGTTCTAGGGTGATAGAAGATACTGCCTAGGGATGCAAAGACAATTCAGAAATATATATTTTTAAATGGTCAAATATATGTTTCTCTCGTCTTAGGAAGCCCTGACAAAGAGGAACCTGGAGAAATGGGAATCTTTCCAGCTTGGGACTTATTCTGCACAAAATTCACATTTGATTGTGGGGTGAGGAGGGAGGGGAGGAGGATGGAAAACAGCATCTCTTGCAAAGAATGTGCTTTTCCCTGTGAAGAAAATGATTTTTCCTATGCAGAAATACTATATGTGATTTTTGCGCAAAATTAAGGCTCAAAGTGTGAATAGTCTGCAAACATAGTACACTTTTCCAAGTTTTCTTTGCGGTGGGGAGAAAATTGTTAAAATTACTTGCAGCTTCCTCTGAAAATGAAATTAATGAAGAATTACATCCATAAAGCTGCCATAAGTACCTTTGCTTCTTTTGTTGTTTAGTATTATTTTAAGGGGTGGGTTGTTGTTTTTGAATTGTATATTTATGCTATTTTATTGATGTAAGCCACCCCGACTGCATCTGCAGAGGGGTGGGATATTATTATTATTATTATTATTATTATTATTATTATTATTATTATTATTATTATTATTATTATTATTATTATTATCATTATTATTATGTTCCATTTTTTCCAGAGGTTCTTCAGGTTGTCCTACAATTCTGTGATGGTTTGGGGGAGGCCTCACTCTCTGACTCAGCCACATTCCTACTTCTAGAAATGGTAAAGTTGGACAACATAAAGGGTGATATTCATTTGCATCTGAATATATGATATATTCCTTCCATGGGGCTGGGTGAGGCTCACTCAGAGGCTGCGCTGCAGGTAACATTGCAACATAAACATTCTTTTCTGTTCAGATCACTGCTATCCATTCATGTGTTGAACAGCCAGTTTGGAATACTGGAACTGAGATCAACCAGATGGTGATGTCAGAATAACCGAGAGTCCAGCTTAGGAATACTCCAGAGCAAAGCCATGCAACATTGTAAGAAATAAATGAATCCCCAGCTATTTTTTTTAAAAAAAAAAGTAGCTCGTATTTAATAGATATGGAATGTTTAACAGCTTTTCCAGGTTTGGAGTGATTTTTCAGCTTTCTTTCCCATGCTAGACTCAGAGCATGGGAAAGTTTGCTTTTGAGGACTACAGTTCCCAGAGCTGGTCTCTAGAAAGACCTCTTTTCCTTGTTTAGTTTGGCCTATCCTCCAATTTTCACAGCTTTTCACAGCCCTAATTAATACTCTGCTGTTCCACTTTTTTTAAAAAATTATTTTTAAATGACCCCATTTCTCTCTCCTCCTCCCACTTTGCCACTTTATCCTTAGCAGACTTCAAATGATGCAAAAAACAAAACAAAAACAGAAGCACCCAATTCATTCATTGGAGGGAGAGGAAGAGAGAGGGCAGAATGTTTCACTTCCCAGTTGGGTCAGGCAAGAGCAAATTGCTGAAGCCTCTCATAGCTTGTGTGTTCTTCCTCATGAATAACCTTTGCCATCTTGACCACACTCTGACGTTGCTTGACCACACGTGTCCTGGTTTGTGAAATGTTGGAAGGTATGGTTTGGGATACCTTTAGAGTTGCCAGGTCAGGTGGTAAAGATTACTAGATGGATTACAGAATCAACAGGTAACAGGATCAAAATTCAAAATGACCTGAATAGATTAGAAACCTGGGCCAAAGCTAACATAATGAATTTCAACATGGAGACATGTAAGGTACTGCACTTAGGGTGGAAAAATGAAATGATTGGATGGGGGACACCTGGCTTAACAAGGCCACATGTGAAGAGGATCTAGGAGTCCTAGTAGACCACAAGTTGAACATGAGTCAACAGTGTGATGCAGCAGCTAAAATGGCCAATGCAATTTTAGGCTGCATTGACAGAGGTATAGTGTCTAGATCAAGGGAAGTAATAGTGCCACTCTATTCTGCACCTGGAATATTGTGTCCAGTTCTGGGCATCACAATTAAATAAGGATGTTGTCAAGCTGGAGCATGTCCAAAGGAGGGTGACTAAAATGGTGAAGGGTATGGAAACCATGCCCTATGAGGAATGACTTAGGCAACTGGCTATGTTTAGCCTGGAGGAGAGGTGGTTAAGAGATGATATGATAGCCCTGTTTAAAGATTTGAAGGGGTATCATATTGAGGAGGGAGCAAGCTTATTTTCTTCTGTCCTGAAGAATAGGACCCAGAGCAATGGATACAAGCTACAGGAAAAGAGATTCCACCCCAACATTAGGAGGAACTTCATGACAATGAGGGCTGTTCGACAGTGGAAAACAGTCCCTTGGAGAGTGGTGGAGTCTCCTTCTTTGGAGGTCTTTAAACAGAGGCTGGATGGCCATCTGTCAGGAATGCTTTCATTGTGAGTTCCTGCATGGCAGGGAATTGGACTGGATGGCCCTTGTAGTCTCTTCCAACTCTATGATTCTATGGGAAACAAGTTTCACCCTCACCCCAGCAGTGTCCTTAGATCTCTCTCTCTCTCTCTCTTTCTGATACTATATAAGTACATATCAATAGTGGATATATGGCTGGGGGAGTCTGAGAGCTATAGTCCAAAAAGTAGAATTCTTCTAAGTTCTGTTTTACTGCCCCACCAAGAGAGTTTGTGTCAAGGAAAAGCAGAATGTAAGTCATTGAAGGACTCTTGCCAATACATATAATTGTGTGAGCCGGGTTTATGCTTGTTTACAGTTTTACAGCTAGAGAAGGAATGAATAGAAGGCAATGGAGAAAAAAGACAGGAACAAGCAGTGTGAACAAATGGAAGAATCCAAAATGCTCTGAGTACACCAGACAGTATTTCCATGCTTCTACTTTTACAAACCCAAGATATTACCCTCAGCACTACCAAAATTTTCTTCAGAGTCAAACTTTAAAGTCTCTGTACTGAAATTCTGTAAAGGCTTGACCAAGCTTGGGGGAAAAAAAATATTTTTTTTTGCCTATAGCTCCCAGAGTCCCAGATTCTGGAAGCTGTAATCCAAAAAGTAACTTTCTCAAGATCTGACGCTTGAGCTTTCCCTGGAGATTCCCTTCACGCCACTGGCTCATCACAGGCTGGGAAAGCTTCTGATGTTAAATGTCTGCTTAGGGAACAATACGGTAAAACAATCTCCTTGGTTTCCACTTGGGCAGCTTTCATCAGCATTAAATTTTCGAGTATTTTGAAATCAAAGCCACAGGGAAAAGGAAATAAAACCCTTCGTCACATAGAGCAGCATGAAGCATGTACACATTAGCCCATAATGGGTCCATAATGCTGTCTTATTAAAGCCATCTTTATAATGGAGATTTATTATTTGGTTAATCATCCATAATGACTCTTTAGCAAGTGGATCTCAGGTTGTAAATGTTCACTTCTATTCAGACTGGAGTCATTCTTTGGCCAGTGTTCTATTGAATTGATTCTCATTCCATTATATTTGCCTCTTTAGGCTCAGCTTAGAATGTCACAGGCAGAGCCACTATAAGCAAAGATACCAGGGTGATGTTTCAATAATAGTCAAAGACTAATGGAACAGAGACTTCAGCTCTGTTCTTAATAAAAGAAGGTATAATGACCATCGGAGCTATTGCACAGAAGTGAATCAGTTTGTGACATCACTGGGTTTGACTGCAGGGCCTGGAAAGAAAGTGCATTAACTATGATTTGTAATGAATCTATCCACCTGGTGATTTGTGAAACTATTAATGAAAGTGCATGTTGCGTTTCAGTTTCCCATCATCAGAAGGAACACATGAGAGTCAGATTCTTTCTAATTTTCTTTCGCAAAGCATTCACAAGTGAATGTGAAAGACTAAAACTATACATGTGAAAATTCACATGCACACTTATATTTTGGCCACTGGGGAAAATGTGTGGAAAAAGGTACATTTGGAGACATGAATAAACCAGGTGTATGTTAAACAAAAAGGAAAATAATAATAATAATAAAATTTATTTCTATACCGCCCAATGGTTACCCAATCCGGGCGGTTTACAAATTAAAACAATTACAATGACAAGATATCCCTCCCCCCCTTAAAACAGTATTAAATAGTAATATAATTAAAACATCAAACAATATAACAAAAATTAAAACTTTAACAAACCGTAGCAGGTAATCTCCTTGCTACATTTAAAAGGGAACCTGGTTTGAATGAAGGAGGGAACTGCCCAGGGCTGGGTCATTTAGTCTGGAAAAATAAGAGATCTATTTCACAAGATCCAGGAAATCAAAGGAAAATTCAAACCAAGGACTAGTACGATCTATGACAATAAAAATAACATAATTCAAGACCAGGAAGAAATAAAAAGATGTTGGATACAATACACAGAAGAATTATACAAAATAGATGACAAAATGAAGTCATATGGATGAAGAGCCATATGAAGATGAACCCCAAATTCTAAAAAGTGAGTTGGAAATTGCAATGAGAAATAGCAAAAAAGAAATCACCAGGAACAGATGATATTCCAATTGAACTGGTGCAATCCACACTGAGAGTCAAGTCTAGTGCTAACCAACGTATGTCAATAACCAACGTATGTCAACAGATAAGGAAAACAAAATAATGGCCAACAGATTGGAAGTGATCAATATACATCCCCATCCACAAAAAAGGAGACAGAAGAGACTGCAGCAACTATAGGACCATAGCACTGATCTCCCATGCAAACAAAAACACACTCTGAATTCTGCAACCATACATGGAAAGAGAGATCCCAGAGCACTCTTCTTCAACACCACATCTCAAATGAATTGGTTTCCTTCCTATTGTCTTTCTTAACTATCCTGCTCTCACATCCATACATGGCAATAGGGAATATAATGGCTTGTATGAT
>CM034706.1:11466943-11482634 GCA_020142125.1 Phrynosoma platyrhinos
ATTAATTAATATTTATTCCATCTTCATCCTACTCTGCCCTGCCCTCTCCTCAGGAGAAAGCCGAGCAGCAGATATTAATTAATTAAAATTAATATTATTAATTAATATTAATATTAATTAATAAATATTTAATGAAAACCTATCTGCAGCCCAAACTAGTTTAGCCTATTTTAATTTTGGCTCCCACCTCAAGTTGTGCAGGTCTGATTTAGCCCCATATTGTCAATTCTGTCATTAATAGATCTCCAGAGTTTCAGCAGAAATTTCTCCTAGCTCTACTTAGAGATTCCTGGTACAGTCAACTCTCCATATCCATGGATTTTTTAAATCCACAGATTCAACTATCCATGGATTGAAAATATTTCATAACATAGAAATTCCCAAAAGTCTTGATTTTGCTATTTTATATAAAGGATACCATTTTACTATGCCATTGTATTTAATGAGACTTGAGCATCCATGGAGAACCTCTGTGGTTTCCAAAAGGGGTCCTGGTACCAAACCTCAGCAGATACCAAGGGCCACTGTATTTCCTAGTGGTTTTCATTATTATTATTATTATTATTATTATTATTATTATTATTCATATCCCGCCCCTCTGCAGAGCAACTGGGGTGGCTTACAACATTAACATTTCCATACAAATATTTAAACACTTTCCAGGCCTGAACCTGCTTAGCTTCTAAAATCAGTCAAGATGGGATTACTTAGGGTGGTACAATGGTAAATACTGGAGATTAAAAACAGAAGAATGTGGAAGAAATCCAAACTGATTGATTTATCAAAGCTATAGGGTTTTGGAAATTAACTCATTCTCCTTGTTTTTTCTGCATTAGTATTGCCTTGTCTTTCTTTCTGAAAGGCTCCTCACTTAGCTGTCTTAATGCTTCTTGTGTTTCATCATTTCCATATACTTCTAATTGATAAGTTGTGAAGAGGTTTGGCTACTGAGGAGGCCTAGTGGTTTGTAAAAGGGTCCATGTATTCCCTAATGACTCCTATCCAAATACTAACCAAGACCCAGGGCCTTTGCAGACTGCCAGAAATAGTGCAAATTGAGTCCACTTTAACTGCCCTGGCTCAGTGCTAGGGAATCATAGGAATTGTATTTTTTATGAGACATTGAGCCTTGTCTGTCAGAGAGCTCTGGTGCCACAATAAACTACAGTTCCCATGATTCCCTAGCACTGAGTCAGGGCAGTTAAAGTGGACTCAGTTTGCACTATTTCTGGCAGTCTGCAAAGGCCCTCTGTCCACTTAGCTTTTGAAATCAGACAAGATTGTGGGTGAGGGAGCTCATGGTGGGATTGTGCTACTTGAACTCTAACTTGAACTCTAACTCCTGACAAAGCAAAGCACTCTCAAAAGACTTTCTGAATGCTGTACAAACAAGGGCTGTATTGTATACCATAGGTTCAATTACAACTAGTTCCTTGATAAGAAGCAGCATTTACGCGTGACATACTGATGGTGAGAGGGTGGAGTAGAAAGGAATGCAAATGTGCAAATCTTCTCAAATTCATAAGGAGGGTTTCTACATGTGATTATTGCTCAAGAGGCCTTTTATTTCAGAGGGAAGGAGTCATTATCCACTTCTTCTGTAATATTGCTCTGCTCCAGATTCTCCCCAAGACTTCCCTTATCCATTGGGGTTTAAAGACATGCCTCTACATGCCACTCTACCTTATTCTAGACAGAATCACTTCTTCTGAAGGCATTTTCCCTCAGTTCTATTGTTGAGGTACCATCTCAGTGTTGTGTTCAATATGTAAATTATCATCATCATCATCATCATCATCATCACCACCACCATCTAGGCCAGAATCCTGGTGGCATCTTATGGATAGTTGACCCTCCAAATCCACAAATTCTTTATCCAGGATTCAACCATCCATGACTTGAAAATATATGTTAAAAAATCTCAATAAGCAAACTTTGATTTTGCCATTTTATATAAGGGACACCATTTTACTATGCCATTATTTAATGGGACTTGCGCATCCATGGGTTTTGCTACCCATGTAGAGTCTTAGAACAAAACCCCAGCAGATACCAAGGACCTGCTATATATATAATTTCTCCCGCTGAGGCGTCTGGACATTTTTATCTGATAAGTAATGGCTGTATTCAGTTCAAAGTTGAGGAAGTGGAATTGTTCATGTGGGTAACATTAGGCATGGCTTCATGTTGTGCATCAATGTGCATGCACAGTGCACAGCAATGCACATTGAGTCTTGCACAATGCATTTCAGATGTGCTTGTGCATTGGGTTGTGCATTCAGTTTTCAACACTGCATTTCACTAATGATGTGGCACTAAAAGTATGTCCATCTGCTTATGCTGGATTTCAGCAATTCTTTTCACCTATGCTACCACATTCCCCCTGTTCTATAGTTGTAGAAGGAGTTTATCTACATGAATGTCTTCCAGAAACCTGAAGTTATATTTTACACAATCCTTGACAATGAGGCTAAACCTCATAGTAAGTATTTTTCTCTACCACATCTAAGGCTACAGTAATCTTATTAACAGTTACTTTGGAATAAAGCTTTCTGAACTCAGTTGTGCTTGCTACTGAGTCAGGGGTTAATCTCAATGGCAGTCCTTTGGCTCAATGTTCAGCTAGCCCTAGTACTGTACACTGGAGACTGATGCAATCACAGTGTCTGGATCTATATTGGCAAAGTCATCTATCAACATACTGCCAATTCTTTACCTTAATTGCATATCTGAGATTCTGTAGGGCCTGAGCCATGGTTCCAGACAGTGTCAAGAATTCTTACTGGAATGCATCTGCTTTCCCACTTGACCTGAAGCAATTCCAGACTGACTTATCCTTCTTCATTTTAGACAAATATTCACATTACATAACTAAACAATAGTGGTCACTGTTAAGGGCTCTGTTCTGGGATAATTGGACCAGGCTATAAGCCAAAATCAAGAGGAATGCATAGTGTCATGGTAATCAATTAATTCATAGTAAAATCCAAACAAAGAGGCTAGTGTGGGAAATCTGACCCCCATTGTGCAATCAGTGGTAAATTTCTCAGCTAATGCCCAAGGCTTTCTGAGTGGTCAAGTCCCCATGAAACTGAAGAAGAATTGTGCAGCTATTCCTGTCTCTCATCTCATATAGGCTCTCATATAGGCTGAGATTCTACATTGGAACAACATGGTGTAAATTTCTTCAAATGGCATTATGAATTTATTGTGTTATGCAGCTCTTGAGTGGCAATGCTGTGCAACTGAACCAGAACAAAAAATGTGCAACCAAATGTAGAACCAAATTGCGTGTCCATCCATACACATCATCATCACATGAGTGGCTTTGTTTTTGCAACTTTCAATTGAACAGATGTTCCCCATTAGTTACAGCTTCTCTAGGAAAACCTATGCATGGGTAAGAACTAACAGGATTCTGGCCATAGTTATATGGACACCTTTGAAATGTCATGGAGGGTGTGCATCTAGTTGAACCATTAGAGGTGAGCTGAACTTCCTGGTGTTAACAGCTAATCAGATAGGCATATCCTACAACAGTGATGGCAAACCTTTTAGGGACCGAGTGCCCAAACTAAAAGGCTTAAAAGGCCCAGGTGGGGGGGGGTTGTGAGGGGAGAAGAAGAGGAACAGGCATGCACCTCTTTCTCCTCCTTCCTCTGTCCCATCCCCAGCCTTCTGGAGAGGCAGCTGAAGACTGGGGAGGATCTGGAAGGAGGAGGAACAGGCGTGCACCTCTTCCTCCTCCTCCCCACCCTCCATGTCCAGGGTAAAATGGCTTCACATGCCATCTCTGGCATGTGTGCCATAGGTTTGCTATCATGGTCCTACAATATTCAGGTCAATTAAAAATGAATTACACATATTCAGTAGAATAAACCTTGAGATGAAATCTAAGAAGTGAATAAATAGGTAGGATTTTCGACAGGGGGGTGGTTCAAACTAAATCTTGAGTTCAAGCCACTTTGAATCTCATCTTAGAAGAAAGTCAGGATATAAATTCAATAAATAAATAAATAAATATGAAAAGGTGTGCTTGATTAGAAAAGTGCTAATGGCATACAAGGTACCTGACAGACAGATTATCTGCTGCTGTTGAGGTTCCTCTCATGTGCTTGGATGCAAAGGTACATTTTTCAAAACATGCACATTTTGTGTAGTATGACAAGCAAGCCCAAGATGATCTAGTCTAAGCAAAATATGAACCTGAGTGCAATCTAGAACATGTTCTCTGCCATAAACAGACACTCTGGGACCAGTGTGGAATAGTTCCTTGATAACCAATCAGTGCAGGAAACATTGTTTAGGGATGCATCTACAATATAGAAATAATGCAATTTGGCACCAATTTAAGTGTTGTAGCTCTATCCTATGGAATCCTGGGATTTGAAGTTTTAAGGTCTTTAGCCTTCTTTGCCAAAGAGTGCTGGTGCCTCACAAAATTACAAATCCCAGGATTCTGTAGGAGGAAACCATGATAGTTAAATTGGTGTCAAACTGCATTATTTCTATAGTATAGAAATACCCTAAGAAAAAAAGATCAGAAAAACACAGGGGTTCTAACCCTACAAAATTGTATATGTTTTGAAAGGAAGGAAGGAATGAAAATCTGGATTTTTTATTTAAACTGTTCTTGTACATGAAGGCGTAGTAATCTCAACCTGCATTTGGCTCCTATTTTAATAGCTATTGATGCTCCTGACTATTTCAAATCCCTTCATAAAACCATCTAAGCAAGTGGTTATCACAACTAGAGATATGAAAATATCTGTTCCAATTTTATAGTATTTCTTTGAATCATACCTAAATTTTAATTCCTATCTTTGCATTGTATTGAACTGCCTTTTGCAGGAAGGGGGGAATGGAAATGTGCATACAATAGGGGTTTTTAATTTTTTTTACACATTTTCCTATTGTATGGATTTATTCAGGCATTTGATCAAATAATGCACTGACTGAAGTGTGTTTGTGTATTTGTACATATTTTTGCCATCTCCATATTACCAAGTGTGCACAGTGTTAGGTTTCGGAATCATATTTATACCTCAAAACTAGCCCCCAGAGATGGGCTTTCTTTTCAGGTAACATAGACTGAATGTCTTTTCCCAGGAATCGACAATGGGATTCCAAACTGGTGGTTGATGGCTTTAATTTTAGTGCAGCAAAAATGGTAATTGGATCAGAATATCTCAGAGATAGATGGATGGATGGTGAAGTTTGGCTGGGGACACAACAAGGGGTAGGCAGACTGAAAGGAAATGCGGATTATTTGCGGGGAAGGAAGGAGCACTTAATTCACACATTTAGATTTGATGGACTTGTTTACCTGGATATCCACATGCATTGTGACATGTTCCTTTTTTTTTTCCCTGGGAACCTGACCTAGTGTTCTTGAAAGATCATTGATTTCCCAAAAACACACTTTGGACTTTGGAATTCTGGATAAGGGAGATTTTTAACTTTTGTATGGTATTCTTCTGTATCTTTTTTACCTTTTGTTAGCCACTTTGAGTCCTGGACTGAGAAGAAGACTGGATATAAATATGATGATAATGATGATGATGATGATGATGACACTACTATTAATAATACAGTTTTTGCCCATTCTATCCATGTTTCATGGAAAAAAACCAATCTCCTCCTTCCTGCCCTTTGTCCTCACTCAATGCACTCTGCTTCTTGTTTCTTTCATTAAGGGCCTTTTCAGATTGCTAGAAATAGTGCAAATTGAGTCCACTTTAAGGCTTAGGGTTAGGGTTAGGAAATCATGGGAACTGTATTTTATTGTGGCACCAGAGCTCTCTGACAGAGAAGGCTCAGTGTCTCAGAAAAACAACAACCACTTCCCATGATTCCCTAGCACTAACTCTAACCCTTAAAGTGGACTCAATTTGCACTATTTCTGGGAGTCTGCAAAGACCCTAAATCTCTCTCTCTCTCTCTCATCTCTTAAGTTGCTTTGTGCAGAGTGTCTTTATGAAGGATGAGATAGGAACAATCCATCTGATTCCCTCACCAAGACTTTTTATGCTTTTGGAAAGCAGGGGAATGAATGTGAAGCTTGTCAAGTGGCACTCAGGCTTCAAGAGAAAGAATTAGTGGCTTATGAAAGTGTTAATGAGAGGCAATTACAATTAAGGTTCACCTGGTGGGACACTTTCCCTTCTTAGTGAGATTTCACATATTTCAGTGATTCAGTCGTGGGAGAAAAAAAAGCAGAAGGGAAAAGCTCAGTGGTTTCAAAAGAGAATTTCATTGATTTATCAAGGCTCTCTATTTTAGTCCTTCTCTGTGGTTTAGATGGGATCCACTATGATTGCCTGCTCTTGAAATCAACAGCTCTAAAAACTGGACTAGTGGTGTGTAGAATTTACAATAGACCCAAAAGTAGAAGCAGGAAGGAGTCCAGGGATATTTTTAAAGGTGGAGAGGTGTTATGAATGTGTATAACTGTAGGCTACATATTTGTAATTGCCCAATCCATGCTATTTTGGCTATTGTTCAATAGTTCATGTTTGTTTTTAGTGGAGTTCCACAAGGGTAACCATTTCACATGGCCTAAATTCTATTGTTTCCCCCAGTTACAGTAGGGCTATTCAATTATTGTGGGGTTGGACTCTGTGTTGCAAATGTGTTGACTGATTCATTGGCTGATTGAATGATGCTACTTTACTCAGCCACTAGCCAACAGGATTCAAGTGTAGTGGATGAAGTGTAACTATTTGCCAGTGCTTTTATATTCCACTTTATGCAGTTGGATTGCAGAAACAATCCATGTGCATCCTCTATTGCACAGAGGCAATAAGCAGGCACATCAGCAGATACAGAGGTGGTTTACAATGTCACAATTCAGCATAAGGGCTGAATAAGGATGTTGTAACACAACTAGCATGTCCATGAGTGTAGATTTACATCATGAAAGTATGGTATTGGATCTAGCCTATGAGCATTCCTACAACTGAGGCACATACGCTTGGAACCAAGAGGCGATGGAGAGACCAAGTGTTCCAGAAACCTTGTCCCCGACATAGACAGATGACCAATTCTTTTGGCTGAGCAATGGCTCCTAATAATGCTCAGCGATGCTTATCTAGCACTTTGTATCTTCCAAGAACTTTACAATGCAATGCATGGTTAATCATTGCAGGAATGGCAAAGTTCAGCTCTTTAGACCAGAACAATTTGTCATAAACAGAATGTTTCAATACTGGGGTCTCTAGCAATAGGAATTCAGGAAATAGCTCACAAGCACAGCATTACATTTAAATGTATAGCCTGTCCCACTTGGAGCTCAATTTCTAAAATGAAATGGTGTCAACTGCCTGAAAGTCCTTGTTTTTCATCTCAAAGTCCTTCATCTCTAGCCCTATTCTATCGTGTCTGCT
This sequence comes from Phrynosoma platyrhinos, assembly GCA_020142125.1. Classification (NCBI taxonomy): domain Eukaryota; kingdom Metazoa; phylum Chordata; class Lepidosauria; order Squamata; family Phrynosomatidae; genus Phrynosoma; species Phrynosoma platyrhinos. The sequence continues at coordinate 11,474,329 of CM034706.1, forward strand.
TGAAATTACATCGCAAGAATGAGGACATTCTCTACATGTGCTCAGAATCCCTGGTATAATTATTCTGTGCTCACAATCCTATTGTTAGTCATATCTAGAGTAGCATCATTGGATCAATTAGATTACTTACATGTTGATTCACCATTCAACAACTGGTCTACTAATCAATAGTAGTCATAGAATCATCAGATCGGAAGGAACCCCATGGGTCTTCAAATCCAACTCCACACTTAGTGCAGGATCTCCAGTTAGAGAATTCCCAGCAGGTAGCCACCCAACCTCTTTTTGAAGATATCCAGAGAAAGAGATCCTCCCACATTTCTAGGCAATTGGTTCCATTGCAGAACTGATCTGACTATTGAGAAGTTCCTTCTCGTGCTAACCTAGTGTGTCTTTTGTAACAGATGTGTTAACCTGATATGGCCAATATATTTCATCTGTAACCTGTGTTTCAGGCAAAAGTCCTGTTGAAAATTGAGGGATTTGACTATTTTGGGAAGCAAAACTGTTGCCATCTTGATTGTTATCTCCCTCCAAAGAATGGAATCAGAGTTGATCCTCCCAAAATGGACATGTTTCATGGGGATGATAAATGAATTCCTCAGAGCCTCCCTGAAGAAAGAAGGAAGCAGGGTGATGTTTTTGGCTATTTGTATCTCCTAAACAGACCACATATACGTACACACATCTGGAGCATCCCTAAGCCCTTCCAAGCAAATTCTCAAGGCTACATGGAGCTGAAAGAAGAAGAAGGTATCACTAAATATGATCCTATGCTCAGCTTTTGCCCATGGGAGCATCAAGTTCCCAGAATTCCATACCATACAATTTTGGTTCCAATGCAATGGTGGAATTTTGTTGGTTTCTTATGTATGCATAAGTTCCATTTTGGAAGGAGCTGGACATTCAAGACTGCATGGGAACCTACATGCATCCACAGACTCATACAGGTGTGCATGTGTGTATGCCTACACATTTGCTTGTACATTTGGGTGTGCATTTAGCTGTGAAATGTAATCATTCAACACAAGGGCTGCATAAAACAATCAATGTCTAAGTCTATATGTGTGACACAACCCTGATGTAGGATCTTTGTCCATGAAACATGCAATCTACTGTACTGCAAATTTCTCATTAATTACTTCCATTGTTGTTACTGTAATGGTTACCTGTATTTGTGTGTGCTCATATATCTCACCTACTATGTAAATGTTCCTTCTGGTCAGTGCAAGCCTGGTATAAAAAAGTGACATTCCAACAAGGTCCATAAGAATGGAAGAGCATTTAAGAGATGTGTAATTTAGGGAGGGGTATTTAGAATTCTCATCCAGAAAATTCTAGCACTTCACAGACCACAAAATCCAAGATTCCACAGAATGTAGCCATGGCAAGTGAAGTGCAACCATAGTACTATAATTAGTATGAAAGTGCAAACCCAGACTTGTAAGAGCTAAGTGCTCAAAGTCCAGGGTTTGACTGGATTTTTTAAATAAAAAAAAAGACACAAAACAAATTAATTCCTTCTGAAAGAAGAAGAAATTGCTGTAATCTTTGAAACAGCATAAGATGTATTGTAGGACATCCATCTCAGCAGAAGAATCACTGCTCCTCTCAAGCTCTTCCCTTTCTGTTGCTGTTACTTGCTATCAAGTTGGCTTTAACTTGTTGCAGTCCTACGAATGAAAGACCTCCAAGATTTCTGGTCATCAGTTGTCTTGCCGAGGTCTTACAAACCCCCTCTTTTCCTACTGCCATCCACTTTCCCTAGCGTTATCACCTTTTCCAATGTGACATGTCATCTCATCAAATATCCAAAGTATGACAGCCTCCATTTAATCATCTTAGCTTCTAGTAAAAATTAAGCCCTGGTTTGCACTAGGGCCCATTTATTTGTCCTCTGCCTTCCCCATTCCATACCACCTAGAAGATTTTTAAGGCACTTTATAAATGACAACACAATAACAACACTGTTTTGATTTTGTATGGGGCATTTCTCTTTTATGCATTTTATGCATTTATGCATTCCCTACATGAATGCTGGGACATCTGACCTGATTAAAGAATTTACCAAAAAATTGTCCTGTCCACTTTAATCCATGTCTCATGTTTCATTCTGACAGGGTTGGGAAAGGAATATGAAGATGGCCAGCTGTGCAGCAGTGTTCCTTTCCAGGGATGGGTTTGCTTTCTTTTTTTTATTATTTACAAAATCATCTCACAAACCAGGTATTAAAAACAATCAATCTGAAATCCTGAATCTACTGGCTCTGTCATTTATAGGCAGCTGCATGCAGGAAGGATGAGATTGGACCATAAAAAGCACAAAAGAAAAAAGAAGTTGCTAATAAGAATTCCATTTGCAAAACCAACAAGAAAAACAAGATAGACTTAGAAGGGGGGGGGGTGAGGATTGCACAGCTGAGCTAGTTCTGGAGACAGATAATTTGCATCCAATGTATGTATCAGTCCAACTGCAGCCTGCTTCTATGCTTTATCAGGTGGTTTGGTGTCTATTGAGATGACAGGAAAATCAAGCCAGAAACTATAGATTATTGAAGAAGCATTGTGATTCAAATTCGGAGGGATACATTGTTCCACCCATCACTTTTAGAGACTAGAATATCAAATTGGAGGGGGAGCCTGTCTCTTCATGTCACCTGTCAAGTTCCATCCTCACTGTCTTACATGCTACATCTCAGATAAATTTGAAATGAACAACATATAGTTTTAGCTTTCCTTAGAGAAGCTAGTTCAATCCCACCTTTAGGACAGAGTTTACAATCTTATGTGATGGAATCACAGCCAGCCCTACCATTAAGCCAAGGGATGTGGGCACCTCAGGAAGCAGGAGGATGTTGAGGTGAAAGAGATATATACCATCCAGCCAGTCACTCAAACAAGAGTACTGTTTGAAGATACCAAAAAAAGATTACATTTCCAGTCTAGGCAACTTTTGTACATGGAATGGAAGGGACAACCATCTTGTTCTTCACTTCATAAATGGTACAAAATAGACTCTGGGAAAGTACATTTCTCCTCATAGATTGGCAAGGTTCACTGGAGGTATGTATATGCCCATCACTGGATGTGAAAAGGATCTAGGAGTCTTAGGGGGGTTGCAGACTGCCAGAAATAGTGCAAATTGAGTCCATTTTTAGGGTTGGGGTTAGGGTTAGGGTTAGGGAATCATGGGAACTGTATTTTATTGTGGCACCAGAGCTCTCTGACAGAGAAGGCTCAGTGTCTCAGAAAAAAAAAAAACAATTCCCATGATTCCCTAGCACTACTCCTAACCCTAAAAGTGGACTCAATCTGAACTATTTCCGGCAGTCTGCAACCCCCCTTAGTAAACTACAAACTAAACATTAGTAAACAGTGTGATTCAGCAGCCCAAAAAAAGCCAATGCAATGCTGGGCTGCAACAACAGGAATATAGTATCTTGAGCAAGGAAATTACTTGTGCTGCTCTGTTCTGCCTTGGTCAGACCTCAGTTGGAATATGGTGTCAATTTCTGGATACTACAGTTCAAAAAGGATATTGACTAGCTGAAACATGTCCAGAGAATGGCCACCAAGATGATCAAAGGTATGGAAACCAAGCCTTGTGAGGAATGACTTAGGGAGCTGGATATGCTTAGTCTGGAGAGGAGAAGACTGAAGAGTTTATCACACCCAAAATAAACCCAACTTACCTCTCCCAGGTTAGATTTGGTTATGGATGCTGTTGGGTGTTTTTGCATGCAAAATGCTGCCAATGCTGCCACCCAACTACATCCCACCTAAAATCCAGCTACAAGCCTCACTCAACTGGCTGATTTGCAAAGAAAGAATCAGCCAGCTGAGTGCAGCTTGTAGCCAGGTTTTAGGGAGGATGCAGTTGGTTGGCAGCATTGGCGGCATTTTACATGTGATAACACCTGACTGCATCCTGTAATAGAATCTAACCCGGGAAAGGTAAGTTGGGTTTATTTTGGGTGCGATAAACTCCTGAGAGGTGGCATAATAGATATCTTTAAATATCTGAAGGGATGTCATGTGGAAGATGGAGCAAACATGTTTTCTGCTGCTCCAGAGATTAGAACATGAATCAATGTTCATGAAACTAAACATTAGGGCAACTTTTATTTTATTTTATTTACTTTAAGAGCTGTTTGACAGTGGAATAGATTGCCTCTCCATCTTTGGAGATTTTTATACAGACTGGGTGGGAATCCTTCAGGATTGCTTTAGTTGTGGATCCCTGCATGGCACAGGATTGGACTGCATGGCTTTTGTGGTCTCTTCTAGCTCAAAATGTCCATGCTTGTATGTGATAAGGCAAAGAACATAGATTCCCCTGAATCAAACGGATGCTGATTCTTTCACTGGTATAATAAATTGTAAGAAACTTATAATGGATTCAATTCATGGGTTTAAAGACCCTTTAAAAATAGAGAAACTTCTCTATTTGAATATCATCATCTTAGAAGAGCATGTATGAGAAGGAAGAACTCCTCTAAGTTAGCAGAAGGAATTACCGTATATACTCAACTATAAGTTGACCTCATGTACAAGTTGAAGGCAGGTTTTGGGGTCAAAATTATGGATTTTGATATGACCCATGGATAAATGGAGGGTAAAATTTAGGGACATATAACAAAGAATGTAAATGATGCAAAGGAAAACAATGCCAAAGAACTTAGAATATTGCAGCAGGAGTAGCTGTTTGTGCTCCCATTAAAGGTTGGATGGATGAGTGAATAGGAGTGGAGTCAGTGGACGGTTCTCTCATATATATATATAATTCATATATATATGAATTAAAGTATAGTACTTACATTGACCATGGATAAGTTGACAGGTTTTGGGGATCAACTTTTTGACCTAAATTTCTAGACTTATACATGAATATATACAGTATGTATCCCTCCATATGACTATGGACTGCTGCTCTTAGCAGGTATAGTTGCAAAGCTAAAGGCAAGCAAAGCTGGAAGCTGTAGTACAGCAACATCTAAGGGGGCACATGGTCTATTCTATATCAACAACAAGACCTTTGACCTCTTGCTTTATGCCTCTCCCCTTCATTCTCTCTATACGTGCCTAGGTACAGTCCTACACTTCTCTGTTTCTTCAGTATCTCCATTCTTTGCTAAAGTACATTTTTAACAAACCTCCCCCGCCCTTACTGCAATTGCAACATATTGTGCAGACACTGCACATTTCTGCTCAGGATGACAGAGATTGTATAGATTTTTTTATGGGGGAGGAGGGATGATAGAAAACAACCAACCCTATAAATACTCATGCCTTTCTGCATCATTTTCCAAATCGTCCCTTCTAAAAGTACCAGAAGTAGGTTTATCAGTTAATTAAATGAGCCTGTCTTATTATAGTAATAACCTCTGTGTCTCCTCTCATGCTGTAGAGTCAAACTTCAGAGTCTTGATGCAACCGATCCATTAAGCAATAATGGGATTAGTGACTCGCTGGGAAGTACTGATGGCCTCAGATGCAGCGTCAAACCATTAATCCCAGCTGGTCATTAGTCTTCAGGCAACACCCTTGCCAAGGTCATTGATGATATTACAAAAGGGAGAAGAGAGAAAAAGAGAATTGGAGGATGTATATGTTAAATCTGAGTGCTGAAATAATTTTTCAACAGCAGAGCGTGTCCTAGAAATTTGCATTCCTTTAATAACCTCCCAGCTCCTGGAGAGAACGAAAAAACATTCTGGCATTAAATAGAACGGGATTTCCTGAATCTTAGGAAACTCTTGAAAGATCATCCATTCATTCTCATCCAATTTTTACAAGTCAGGAGACAATGGGCTAGATCCAGACTTAATTGTCCTTAGGACAGATGCAGTGAAATCAATCAGACTTAAGTGAGCCATGATTAACTTGTCTCGTTGATTTGAATAGGTCTGTTGTAAAAAAAGATTACATTTGGATCCAATTTAGAGGCTGTTTTCCAGGATCAAACTTAAAAGAGAAATGTCATTAGGAAACCATCAGTATAGGGTGCCTGTATCCACCATTTTGGCCAAATAAGTACTTGTGGTACATGCCTTGGTTACATCCCATTTGGACAGTAGTCCAAACACAGTTCAAAGTGTTGATTATGACTTTCAGGTGTTGCCTAAAGACTAATGACCAGCTGGGATTAATGTAACATACTCTACTTGTTCAGAAAACTTCAGCCAGTCCAAAGAGCTGTTAATAGTCAGGTTACAGAGATCACACAATGCCCCTGTTGAATCAGCTCTACTGGCTGTCAGTTTGTTTCTGGGCACAATTCAGAGTGCTGGTTATGACCTAAAAAGCCCTATATGGCTCAGGTATATGAGCTGCCCCAGGCTCTGAGATCTTCAGGAGAGGATCTTCTCTCTGTCCCACCACCATCACAAGCATGGTTGGTGGAGATATGAGAGAGGGCCTTTTCTGCTGCTGCTGCTGCTAGACTGTGGAACTCCCTACCCAGGGAGACCTGAATGGCCCCTTCCTTGTTGGTCTTTTGCCAGCAGGTTAAAACCTACCTGTTTAAACAGGCTTTTCAAGTGGAAAGTTTTTAAAGAATGGGCTGGGTGCTGTGTTCTTTTAAAGTATTTTTAATCACTTTTATCTTTTAAACTATATTTTATTCTTTTATGCAATCAGTTTTAATATTGTAATAATTTAATTCTGTTTAATGTAACACTTTTTAAAGTACTGTTCTTAATCTTGTAAGCTGCTCAAAGTCCCAGTTTTGGGGAAAGGGTGAGATAATAATAATAATAATAATAATAATAATAATAATAATAATAATAATAATATCTCCTTTGTTCATAAGAGGAGATTTCTATAGTTCTAAGCTATAGGAACTCCCAAATACATCAATTGGGTGATGACAAGTCTTTAAAACCAATAGTCACTCAGTCTATAACATCAGCAGTGTTTTACAGTCAGATCAATGAATTAGTAGTGCTTACTCACCCTTCTAATCCCCTTCTCCCATCCTGAAGGAGCTTCAGTGAAATAACAGAGAGAGTTGGGAAGGGATTCTATCTAATCACCTCCTCCCATCCCAAAGATGCTTCAGTGAAACAACAGAGAGAGTTGGGAAGGGACTGCATCTAGTCCATCTAGTCTCTGTCCCACAGTACAGTGAGCTGCAGGAGGACCAGGAAGGCGAGTGGAGGAAGGAAGAATGCAACCAGCCATCTCTACCCTCCCCCAACCATGGAGAAGGAAATGAAGAAACTAAAGGAGGGAGGGATTGGGGATGGGGATAGACTAAAGGAGGGAGGACATGAGGGAAAGGAAGGAGGGAAACCTAGGGAGGCATAAGGGGATGGGTTGGAAAACAAAAAAACAATGGGAGGAATAATACAGGGAGAGAAACAGCTACTGGGCAGCAGCAGTAGTGGTGGGTGTTACTGACAGGAGTGAATTGTAGTGACACTATAGCTAACATTGGTTGGCACTGTGCACAAGGAGGTGTATGTGGCCCTCCTTGTGTAACCCCGTCACCTAGTAAACCCTATGATGAGACACCCCAAGTGAGACACAGGCAGGATCAGAACATTAACAGAAAGGGAAGGAGGGAGAAATAAAGGGATATCACATTTGCAATATTAGCCACAGTTATAAGATGCTAAGAGAAATAGCAGAAACCCTTAGAAAGGCAAATGGCATCCAAAGCAGCATTACACAAAGCAGCATTACACATGGAATGTGAGGAAAGATAAAGAAAATTACTAAATGACCAATACAGAGAAATAAAAGACAACAACAAAAAGGGAAGAATAAGACATCTATTTCACAAGATCCGAGAAATCAAAGGAAAATTCAAACCAAGGACAGGGATGCTCTATGGCAATAAAAATAACATAATTCAAGACCAGGAAGGAATAAAAAGATGTTGGATGCAATACACAGAAGAATTATACAAAAGAGATGATAAAATGAAGGACATGAAGAGCCATATGAAGATGAACCCCAAATTCTAAAAAACGAGGTGGAAACTGCAATAAGAGAAATAACAAAAAACAAATCATCAGGAATAGACAATATTCCAGTTGAACTGCTCTAATCCACATTGACAGAATCAAGTTTAGTGCTGACCAACATATGTCAACAGATATGGAAAACAAAACGATGGCCAACAGATTGGAAGTGAACAATATACATTTATACATCCTCATCCACAAAAAGGGAGACACAAGAGACTGCAGCAACTATAGGACCATAGCACTGATCTCTCATGCAAGCAAAATTATGCTCAAAATTCTGTAACGCAGACTCCAACCATACATAGAGAGAGAAATCCCAGAGGTCCAAGCAGG
>CM034706.1:11520433-11531717 GCA_020142125.1 Phrynosoma platyrhinos
GGAAATCAGGTGGAGAGCATCTGGATAAAAATTAAAGGGGAAAGAAAAAACAGGGATGTTATAGTGGGAGTCTACTACAGACCTAAAAGTCAGACTGAGGAATTGGATGATGCCTTTCTAGAACAGATGACCACACACTCAGAAAGGAGAGATGTAGTAGTGATGGGTGACTTCAACTATCCTGCTATTTGCTGGGAGTTAAACTCAGCCAATACTTCAAGGTCTAGCAAATTCCTCACTTGCCTAGAAGACAATTTCTTTATCCAAAAGTTGGAAGGGGCAACAAGGGGATCAGCTATTTTAGATCTGATCCTAACCAACAGGAATGACCTGGTCAGTGGGGTGCAAGTGGTGGGATCCTTAGAAGGGAGTGATCATGTTCTCCTGGAGTTTCTTATACAGTGGAAAGGAGAAGCTAGGTATAGTCAAACACTCATTCTAGACTTTAGGAGAGCTGATTTCAACAAACTTAGGGAAACACTGGGAGTGATCCCATGGTCAGGAATACTAAAGGATAAGGGAGTTCAGGATGGATAGGAGTTTCTCAAAAGAGAGATACTAAAGGCACAATCTCAAACTGTTTCAATGAGAAGGAAAAATGGGAGACGTCTCAAGAAACCAGGTTGGATGACAAAATAATTTTCAACTGAACTAAGTTTTAAATGGGAGCTGTATAAGAAATGGAAAAGGGGCAAAATCACTAAAGAGGAATTCAAACAAATAGCTAGGACATTTAGGGGTAAAGTCAGGAAAGCCAAAACACAGAATGAGCTCAGGCTTGCTAGAGAGGTTAAGGACAATAAAAAGGCCTTTTTTTGGGTATGTCCGTAGCAAAAGAAAGAAGGAAATGGTAGGGCCACTGCGCAGAGAAGATGGAGAAATTCTAAAAGGGGACAGAGAAAAGGCAGAACTATTCAACACCTTCTTTGCCTCTGTCTTCTCACAAAAGGAAAAGGGTGTTCAACCTGAGGAAAATAGAGCAGAGGACACAATAGAGGAAATTCAGCACATAATAAGTAAAGAGGAGGTACATGAATACCTGGTCAACCTAAATGAATTTAAGTCTCCAGTACCAGATGAACTACATCCAAGGATATTAAAAGAACTGGCAAATGTATTCTCAGAGCCACTGGCAATACTCTTTAAGAACTCCTGGAGAACAGGAGAAGTCCAGTAGACTGGAGGAGGGCAAACATTGTCACCATCTTCAAAAAGGGGAAAAAAGAGGATCCCAACAACTATTACCCAGTTAGTCTGCCATCAATACTGGGAAAGTTTTTAGAACAGTTCATTAAACAGAGAGTCTGTGAACATTTAGAAGGGAATGCCATGATCACCTAAAAGTCAACATGGGTTTCTCAAAAAACAAGTCATGCCAGACTAATCTGATCTCTTTTTTTGATAAAATTACCAGCATGCCAGATGAAGAGAATGTGGTAGACATACCATATCTTAATTTCAATAAGGCTTTTGACAAGGTCCCCCATGATATTCTTGCAAACAAGATAGTAAAATGTGGGCTAGACAATACAGCTGTTAGGTGGATTAGTAACTGGTTGACTGACCAAACCCAAAGGGTGCTCAACAATAGCTCCTCTTCATCCTGGAGAGAAGTGACCAGTGGGGTGCCACAGGGTTCTGTCTTGGGCCCAGTGCTATTCAACATCTTTATCAATGATTTGGATGAAGGAATAGGGGGGCATGCTTATCAAATTTGCAGATGACATAAATTAGGAGGACTAGCTAATATCCCAGAAGACAGGATGAAAATTCAAAACAACCTTAATAGATTAGAAATCTGGGCCAAAGCTAACAAAATTAGGGCAAAAAAATGAAATGCATAGATATAAGATGGGGGACACCTGGCTTAATGAGATTACATATGAAAGGGATCTAGGAGTCCTAGTAGACCACAAGTTGAACATGAGTCAACAGTGTGATGCCACCTCTAAAAAGGCCAATGCAATTTTCGGCTGCATTAATAGAAGTATAGTATCTAGATCAAAGGAATAATAGTCCCACTGTATTCTGCTTTGCTCAGGCCCCACCTGAAATACTGTGTCCAGTTCTGGGCACCACAATTCAAAAAGGATGTTGAAAAACTGGAGCGTGTCCAGAGGAGGGCGACTAAAATGGTGAAGGGTCTGGAAACCATGCCCTACGAGGAATGACTTAGGGAACTTGATATGTTTAGCCTGGAGAAGAGATGGCTAAGAGGAGATATGATAGCCCTGTTTAAATATTTGAAGAGATGTCATATTGAGGAGGGCTCTAGCTTGTTTTCTGCTGCTCCTGAGAATAGGACTCGGAACAACGGATGCAAGCTTCAAGAAAAGAGATTCCACCTCAACATTACGAGGAACTTCCTGACAGTGAGAGCTGTTCGACAGTGGAACACACTCCCTCGGAGTGTCGTGGAGTCCCGTTCTTTGGAGGTCTTTAAGCAGAGGCTGGATGGCCATCTATTGGGGATGGTTTGATTTTGAGTTCCTGCATGGCAGGGGGTTGGACTGGATGGCCCTTGTCATCTCTTCCAACTCTGTGACTCTGATTCTACAGGTATTCATCCTAGACAAAGAGAAAAGTTCCCATACCTTGGATCGAATATAGACCAGAATAAAAATTACAGCCAAGTCAGAAGAAGAATAGGGATGGGAAGAGAAGCTATGAAAGAATTAGACAAGATCCTAAAGTGCATAGATATAACTCTGAACTCTAAAGTGAGGATCATCCAGGACCTTGTATTCCCCATCACAACATGTAGATGCAAGGCTTGGAGAGTGAAGAAAACCAATAGGAAGAAAAAATAAACTCATTTGAGATGTGGTGCTGGAGAAGAGTGCTGAAGATACTATGGATGGCAAAGAAGACAAACAAATGGGTCCTAAAACAGACCAAGCCAGAATTCTCCCTGGAAGCAAGCATGATGAGACTGTCATACTTTGGCCACATCACGAGGAAAAAAGAATTATTAGAAAAAGCAATGCTGCTAGGAAAGGTACAAGGCACTAGAAAGAGAGGAAATCAAACGACAGATGGTTTGACTTGATCAGGGAGGCCACGGGCCTGAGTCTACAGGACCTGAGCAGGACAGTGGAGGACAGGGAATCTTGGAAATGTCTCATTCACAGGCTCACCATGAGTTGAAGTTGACTGGAGGGCAGTTAACAACAATAACAATAGCTTCATTACTCAAAACCAGGGGTAGGCAACCTTTTTGAGCCAGGGGCCGGGTTGCTGTCCCTCAGACAATTGGTGGGGCCGAAGCACCAAAAATAAATAAATAAATAAATAAATAAATAAATGAAAATTACAAATTAAAAAAAAAATTTAAAAAATATGCATGCACACTCTCTCGGCCCCAGAAAAGTCATGGCAAAACCCCTGTGGAGATTTTGCCAAGAAAAACCCCAAGAACAAGTAATAACAACAATAAACAATATCATCATGGCGTGCAGCGGTGGTGGCGGCAGGACCAGCCTGGGGCCGGTCCAAAGGCCTCGGCGGGCCGCATCCAGCCCCCGGGCCTTGGGTTGCCTACCCCTGCTCAAAACAAACAAAATGGATTCACCATCCTGTTGACACAGAGGTCACCAAGTGCCCCTCATACATATGCATAGAAAGAATCCTGAAGAAACACAAAATAAAAAGAAACAAACAAAACAAACTACATCTCAGTGTGGATGTATGCTTCAAGATTCTTACTGTATGGTATCTTACTACTGATATATATCAGAGTGTAAGGAGAGATTGTTAAAATACTGCTGTTTTCCTTTCAGTGATTTACATTTTTTGCAAGTTTTAATTTTTGATAGTTTAATTACATTTTTAACTCCTGTATGTTGTCAATTTTTAGCTAGGTTTTCCATAACTGTTCTTAGCTGCCTAGAATTCCAAACTCTGTGTGTCTGTGATAGAAATAAATAAATCAATATTGCATCAATAGCAACAAACATTCTGATGAAGGGAAACAAATTTTGGATTATTTCTCCAGGGGTGCTTCAGGCCATAGTGAATTCCCCTCCCAGCCCTTCAGCTTGGGTTGCTAATAATAATATTAATTTATCAATTGCTAGTTTTTTAGTGTGGTGTAGAGGTTTAAGCACTTGTCCATCACTCTGGAGACCAGGGTTTGAATTTCAGCTTGAGAAACCCACTGGGTGACCTTGGGCAAGTCACATTCTCTTATACTCAGAGGAAGGGAAAGGCAAAGCCCCTCTGAACAAATCCCGTCACAGGATTTGATCAGAATTGCTGTAAGTCAGAAATTATCTAAAAGCACACAATAATAATACAAGATAGCCCTCTCTGTTGCCAGACAAGTTCAAGATTGGCAGTACACACAAGACAGCCCACCTCAAGTCTCACAAGAGAAGGTCTCCCCTGAGAGTTTCAGGCGCCCACAAGGATTAGAGTTTCTGTGGAGGCACAGAATTTTCATAAGAAGCCCTATTTTCTTGAGAAGGCCTCACATGTTACTTGTGTTTGTCTCCTTGGCCTATGGAACTGAATGAAAGAAGAGCAGGTACCAGCCATGCTTTCAACAGATGTACTCCCACAGTATTTGTTGTCAAATCTGAGTCCATTTTGCTGCATACCAAATGCTCAGGTTGTCTGTTGTGAGTGTGACTAGTGCCTGCTCTTCCTGATGTTGCTGTATCAAAAATATGGAATCTAGCACTGCTCTGCCCTGAAGACCAAATAATATGAAATACAGTCAGGTGCTGTGGACTGTTTTGTCTAGTAATTTGAACCCTCCAGCATCATCCCTACATTTCTTACTTTCAATGGTTGGTGTCAACAGCAGTATCTGGTCCAAGAAGCACTGTGATAAGAACAAACTAAAATAAAGTGGACTATATATGTGTGTGTGTGTGTGTGTGAGAGAGAGAGAGGGAGAGCCAACATGGCATAGTGGTTTGAGTGTTGGACTACAACTCTGGAGACCAGGGTTCAATTCCCAACTTGGCCATGAAACCCAATGGGTGATCTTGGGCAAGCCACACCCTCTCAGCCTCAGGGGAAGGCAATAGCAAACCTCCTCTGAATGAGGAGTCAGAAAGCTTATTCGCTGCACACACTGAAATAAAAAACCCAGATCCCATATTTGGGGGTATGAGAGTGATGGGAGGAATAAATGTTTTGCAAATCTAACCAAGCCAGAGACTCGGGTTACTTTGAATTTTAATCATAATTGTCAAGCATTTCTTGATTTGATTAAAAGAGATTCAGCATCATTGCTGCATAGCAAAATAATATAAAGCAAAACAAAAGGAAACCAAATAGAGGTTTCATTAAGTTCATCCTGTAACTTATGTTGGGAGAATGGGGGCAATGTGTTAATTTTACCAAGAAATGCATGGCTAAGTTAACTGACATTTTAGTTGGTATTTAGGTAGAGCCCAATCTTCCTAATGGCCACATCCTGACTGTCAGTCCTACACATTATTAATTTTAGCTGTACTTAATTGCTGTCTTGAAAGCTTGGAAACCTTACATAGTTGGAATAGGACTCTGGTACACCAGGTTTGGAATCCCTGCTTAGCCTGAAAACCCCCTGAGTGATCTTGGGCAAGTCACATACTCTCAGTCTGAGAGGAAGGCAATGGCAAACTTCCTTTGAATAAATCTTGCCAAGAAATCCTTGGGATAAGGTAGCCATCAACTGGAGACCACTTCAAGGAATATAACAACAAACCAATAAGCTGTTTTGTGAGGGACTTTCTTGCAGGGGATGGCAATGCTGCTGTAGGATACAAGTACATACAATTTTTGCAATCAATAACCCCCGTGTGTAGCTTTTCTGTTCTAGGAATGGTTGGGAGTGTTGTCTCAGACTGTTTATAGATTTTGTTCTTTACTACCTCTTCTCCATCTGCTGAGAGAAGATGGAATTGGAAACCCAGGCAGGCAAACTTTCTGGATTTCCACTTCATTTGGCCACAAATCAAGAAGAAGCAGCAAGAAACAAGTTAACCAAAAAATCAGCTGATGAGTCAGCTTGATAAAAAATATATATAAATACTATGTTTAATTAGGGTACAAAACTGCAATGTGTCTCTTTTGAAAAATGCTTGTTGGAGAGTTGTGTGTGCCTGCCCAGACTGGAAAACTGGTTATCTCAGACAAATAAAAGATTTACAGACTATCAAAAGAGTGAATAGGTGGCTTTTGTTTTGTTTTTTGTCTGTTTGGTTTTTGTCTGTCTTTTCAAAGGCATCTTATCATATGGAAAGTAATACAGACGCAGGATGAGGATGATGGGAATGCTGCTTATATTTGTTTACATTTTCTCATTTCCCCCAATCCAGGACTGCAGACAGCTTACAAAAGTTACAAATACAATTAAACTACTGATGAAATTAAAAGCAGTTTGCATGACATTATTCTTTGCACATATGGAGGGGCTCTTTCCCCCATGAACAATTGGCATTCAAAGACTGGTCAAACAAAAAGGATAGTCTATATGTCACAGGAAAGACTGAATACCCTGAAAACACCAGATTTCATCTGATCTGGTAAGCTAAGCAGAGTCAGCTCTGGTTAGTACATGGATGGTAGACCACCAATCAGTACCTGGTGGTGGGACAGATAGAAGGTCATCCAATGCAAGTTATTTAATAGTGATAAGAACAGCAATCCTTATCACTTAATGCCCTAAGTAAGCTGGAAGAGGATAGGGAGGAAGTGTCATATCTGTCATGGATCTCAGCAGCCACACCAAAAGCAGTATCGATGTTGAAAGTGGAAGTCCAAAAAAGTAACTTTCCAAGCTCTGGATTTGCTAGTAAGACTTCTGCAGGCCATAAGATTCAAAATAAGAATTCAAAATGCAACTGGATAGCATCAAGTTGAAGGAAGGCTGAGTTAGCTGAAAAAACACCTAGATGTTGTTGTTGTGTGCCTTCAAGTCATTTCTAGTAACTCAGGTAAATCTATCACAGGGGCTTCTTGGCAAGATATATTCATATGGGATTTGTTTTGCCTTCCTCTAAAGCTGAGAGGGTGTGATTTGCCCAAGGCCACCCAGTGGGTTTCCATGGTGGAGAGTCTTATAGTAATGCATTTGAACAGAAAAATATATTATATTGGAATAAGACACTTAACAGGGGAAAATAAACTTTAGTATGCGTTGTTGCCCCATTGCTAGCATGTAACTCCTTCTTCTTTCCAAGTTCAGTGCTTTCCTTCCTGCTTCTTTCTTTTGACTATATTGAGCCTTTAAATAAACAATGTACTTTTTAAGAGAGTTGGATGTGAATATGATATGAAATGTCTCATCATTTTTTGGATCATATTATTTACAGTACAATTCAGAGTATTCACTGTGAGCTGAATATCAGGCTGCCAGCACATTCTTTCATTTTATCATGCTATGTTCTGTGATCAAGAAAAGTCTGCAAGTTAGGGCCTCGGCAGACGGCTTATTGAGCCGTCTTGGAGGCAAGGAAGAGGAGGGGCAGCTGCACATGCGGTGCCCCTTCCTCTTTCCGAGGTTGCCCTCGGAGCTGCCGGCCCTCCGCACGGCCGGCGCGCCGAGGGCAACCTCCCGCCACAGCGTCCTCACACGCTGCGGAGGAAAAGACAGGGAAAGTGCGCCCTATGCGTTTAGGGCGCACTTTCCCTGTCTTCTAAAAGGAGCGCCACGGTGCGGAGGCTGCGGTCCCACGGCGCTCCGGACCAGGGCGTCCCTGACGCCCTGGTCTGCATCCCCCCTTAGTTGAGTGCTGTGACAAAAAGAAAACCCCGGAAAGACTGTAAAAAGAAAACAGTGTAGTGCTTCATGGGAAGAGAGAAGGGCTGTAGGGTAGGGGTAGACAACTGCATGAGGGTCAGGGGTCAGTTTCAACCCCCAGGCCACCCTGGGGGTTGTACATTTTCCACAAACTCAGATATCTATTTCCCTCTGTAGTCTCTCTCAAGATGGTGATAGGAAGTGACTTCCTATCATTTCCTGTCACCATTTTGAGAGGTGCTACAAAGGAAAATGGTTTTTCTAATATACACACATATATAGTAAGGGGTTCTAGGGTGACTGTCAGGCTTGGATGGAGTTTTTTCACATGGCTGGGTGCTTTCTACATGGTTGGGGGAATGAAAATTGCACTTTTTCCAGTTTAGAAGCTTTGGTTGACTGGTGTAAGGCTTTAGGGACCATGGATGTATGGTCCAGGGGTCCCATAATTTGACCATCCCTGGTGTGAGGGAGATTAAATGCACAGGTCTACCCCCCTAAAAAATGTTTGATAGTAAAAGCGTGGTAGAGGTGAGAATCTAGCCAGAGACTTTCCTATTGCTCTGTGTTATCCAAATTGCTGTGGGACCTTAAAGGCATCCACAAGTTAATATGTGTTAGGGGAGTTTCAATAATAGCTCAAAGGAGAGATTATAGTATGATCAGGGCAACAGTCTTTGGATATTACCCTATTTATACCAAATTACTCAGAACTCCAAAGGCAATTCCAAACTAATAGTGTAATTTTATTAGGGGTATGAACAACATACATCCAAAAATACATACACTCACACACACACACAGGAGCTAAGAATCAAAGATGGGATAGGTGAATAGATTGAGGCTTTGCTAATGGCGATACTCACCAATGATGAGGTTTGCTTCCAAGGAACAGAAATGGGACTCGATAGCTACCTGGAAATGTGGGGTATGGCTGGCTACTGAGGAATCTAGGTGCAAACTGGCAGTATGGGTGCCTTCTTTCACACTAGACTGAAGAGGTGCTGTTTTAGCACTAATATTTAAACTTAAAACCTTAACCTGGGGGGCAGAAACCAAGGCATGAAAGATTGGATTCTTGTGAAATGGTTTTCCAGGAGGAAAAGAATGGTGAGGAGATGTAGCAAATGTTTGTGTGATTGGTATGCAAGGTCCAGCAAGGAATGCAAAAGAAAAAGGATTTCCATTCCTTGCTGGACTGTTCCTTGTCTGTATATGCACCTTATTTGGCCATGATTCCATCATTGCCTTTTGATTTTTAGGTGACCTCATCCAGGTGGATGCTCTCCTTGCTCTCATGCTAGAGCCAACTGGAATTTCACCAATTTCCTGGTCATGGTTCCTTAGGTCACCCACCTCAGTGGCCCTTTTAATATTACATTTATATCAAATATGAAAGGTGATTGGGGTCTTGGAGTAACACATTTAGCCTCCTGACCACCCTGCTATCCTGCCTCATACAACCAGTGTGATCTAATGGTTTGAGTGTTGGACTATGACTCTGAAGGCCAGGGTTTGATTCCCCACTTGGCTGGGAAACCCACTGGGTGACTTTGGGCAAGTCACATATTCTCAGCTTCAGGGGAAGGCAACGGCAAACCTCCTCTGAAAAGAAATTGCCAAGAAAACCCCAATAAGTGAAAAATGATTTGAAGGCATATAACAACAGCAGCAACAACAACAACAACTAAGCATCTTAGATTCCCAACAGAAAATGTCTTCTAAATGGCTGTGTTTGCCAAAGTTCCTATGCTTTAATATGATTTGTGTAAGCATGTGAGCATCTTGCTGCTATGCATATTTACTTGGAAGTAGGTTTCATGGAATCCAATGACACTTTTTTCCATCTAACTTCTGCATTGAAAATGAAAACAGCAGCCTAAGGGAGAAGAAAAGAAAACAGTACCAATAAACCAGGCCAGAGAAGTTGTCTATACTCTTAATATTTCCACATGGCCCTTTATTCAGTTTAGATTTTTTTCAGGTTGCTCTTCAAATAAAATAGCAAAACAAATCACAACAGAAGCAGAGCAAAGATTAAGGAATTAAGATGTCTAAAGGCCATGCCTGATTTGTTCCAAGGCAGAAAAACAATAACTGTTTTGGCAGTGGCCCCTAATCTTCAGCATATATTTTTTTCTGTTTCTCTCCACTTGGAGAGACATGCTCAGTAATATTGCCAATGGATAGCAAAAATAATTTTGCATTCTGAACAGAAAAGCCAATGGGATGATGGATCAGAAAGTGAAATTAATGCTTGGAATTTTATATAGAACATTCAGAATTAGTATCCTGCACACCCTTTAAAGAAAGATTAGTATCATTCTATTAGGAGATGATTGTTTGAGCTTTGATTGAATTATTCTCTACTTGCGCTGCAGCATTTATGGCATGTGGCTGCTTCATAAAATTGCCAGAAACCATGATAATTTCAAAAAGAAAACCTGTATAACATTGATATGTGATACAGCAGTGTGTATTCTCTGCCTACACTGATTTGCTATAAATCAAGGACAGTGGTGCTGAGGGTCTGGAGGAGAATTTGTCTTTCTTGGCTTCACTAAATGATCACACCCCCTTCCCCATAACAAAATCATTTGGCGATTCCCATCTTCTGTATAGATGATACATCCCTCTCCCATTCTAAAAGCTTGGGAGTATTTCTAATACTTAATTATTGGCCTGTTGTTGTTCTTGTGTGCCTTCAAGTCATTTCTGATTTATGATGACTATAAGGTGAACCTATCATAGAGTTTTCATGACGTTTCTTCAGAGGGGGTTTGCCACTGCCATCCTCAGAAGATGAGAAAGTGTGACTTTCCCAAGGATATCCACTGGGTTTTCATGGCTGAGCCAGAACTCTGGTCTTCCAGTGTCATCAAACCATTATATCATGCTATTGTTGTTATGTGCCTTCAAATGGATTTCAAATTATGGTGACCCCATACCCTTCAACATTTCACAGATGAAAACTAGGACAAACAATATCAGAATGGAATCAACATAGCAAATGTCATTAATGTAGAGGAACACACAGTTTGCTTCTGGCTGAGCCTGTTGGAAAGGGCAAGATTCTGTCATATCTTGCTCTGTGACCAAAATAAATCCATCTATTCATTCAAGATTCCACCTCTTCCCTACCCCCCCCCCCCAGTGCCCACTGCATTAACTGAACACAAATTATTTTTGTACTCTGAACTCAGTTTGCACCCATGGAATTAAGCCAAGTACAAAAGGGGAAAGTGGGAGCAGGAGGAGAGAGAAACTGGGACATTTAAAAAAAATGAAAAAGTGGGATGACAGAAGATTCATTAGGGCTGTCCCTCCCAAATCAGGACACTTGGTGGGCATGTTGCCTCCATGCTAAAGTGCTCAAAGATAGCAAACTTATCCCTCCCACATTAGGATGTCTACTCTTTGGTAGGGGTCAAGACACTGTGTCCATCTTGAAACTCCTATGTCCCATGACTGGAGAAGAGAAGGTTAAGAGGCGATATGATAGTGTTTAAATATTTGAAGGGATGTCATATTGAGGAGGAAACAAGCTTG
>CM034706.1:11531817-11539317 GCA_020142125.1 Phrynosoma platyrhinos
TTTTCATTAGTAGAAGCATTCGTAAGTAGAGGTACCACTGTATTTCAATGCATAAACTGAGGGTATCTGAACTACCATAATGTATTACAGAGGTTGTGTACTTGCGAGGATCCTGTGGCAGATGGTATCACAAATAACATTGCCGACAAGAACGAAAAAGCTGGCTACTCCCTACTAAAAGCAACAAAGAAAGCTAATTTTAAAGGCTCGTCCTTTAACATTGTTTCTAAAATAATAAAAATTCCTTTCCAGACAAAATGAGTATATAACATACCTTTACAGATAATCATGATATCTCAAAAACAAATGCTTTACATGAGAACCAGATATGTTTTTATTTGTATTTAAGCTGTCAGATGATATTTGAATAGTTCTCATTTTTCTTTAATTTATTATTTTCTCCCTTTAAAATGGGCAAGGGTATAACCACATTGATATTGTACTGAGCTTCAGAAACAGTTGAATGTACTGAAGCCTCGATCACCAATTAGCTGAGTTCTTTCTTTTTTCTTTATTAAAACACAACTTTTAATAATATAAAATAACACATATGGGCAAAAAACCACATCTATGCATCTACATCTACAAACAGCACACTAAACACTACCTACACTAACATACTACATATAATTACAATGTTTGTGTGCCTTCAAGCAGCAACCATAAAACAACAACAAAGAATAAGGGAATAAATGTGACTTCAAACTTAACAAATGATGGTTATAGTTGTTAAATTCTTTGACTTCCTCTAAACAATTATGTAAAATAAAGGCTACGTCTCTCTTATCTGAAATGCTGGGGACCAGAGGTGTTTTGGATTTTAGAATTTTTTTTTTTTGGATTTTGGAATACCTATATTTGCATATATGTACAGAAAATATATCTTGAAGATGAGACTCAAGTCTAAACACAAAACTAATTTGTGTTTCATATACACCTTGAACACATAGCCTGAAGGTAATTCTATACAATATTTTAAAATAATTTTGTACATGAGACAAAGTTTGTGCACATTGAACCATCAGAAAGCAAAGGTGTCATTATCTCATCCACTCATGAAAAAAGTTTTAGTTTGACTGTTTTGGATTTCTGAATTCCAGATAAGGGAGACTCAACTTGTACTAATTCTTCAAATCCTAAAATTGCTGTTTCCCCCCAATATTTTCTCATAAAGGCAGTTATCCCCATTCTTTTTAAAAGTTACTTATAAATCTTTTTTAAATGAAATTCATAAGTTTATAAATTTCTGCAAAATCATCGTTGATCATTCTTCATATCTACACTTCCATTTGTGCATACAGTATGCTCACTGTAGTAAGCATATACTGAACAATTCTTCCATGTTTCTTCTCTATCTGTTCTTCCAGTAATTCTAATAAACAAAATTCTGGTTTCAGTTGAAAGTTATCTGAATCCTGTATTTTCTCACTTTCTCAGAAGTCCACCACATATAATAAAAGTCTACTCTTTTGCTTACATTCCCAACATATCAGTATACAAAGGGATCTTATAGCACTTTTGAGACTGTGCGCAAGAGGTTTTCGACTGCATCTTCACTGCACAAATAATCCAGTTTGACACCACTTTAACTGTCATGGCTCAATCCTATGGAATTCTGGGAATTATAGTTTTGTGAGATATTTAGCTTTCTCTCTGAGAGCTACAGTGCCATAACAAACTACAATTCCCAGAATTCCATAGCCTTGAGCTGTGCCAGTTAAAGTGTTGTCAAACTGAATTATTTCTGCAGTGTGGATGCAGCCTTGGTCTACTTCCTCAGATGCAACATTAGTCTACTTCCTCAGATGCAACAGTGGAACCCTTCAAAAGTCTTTCTCATGCCAAATACCATCAGTATATCATTTTATTTAAAACATTCTTTCAAATCATAGCTCAGAGTGAAGCTCAAACTTTTAGTCCACATTCTCTCCCATTGGTTCATTTGGATATTTCGACCTATATTTTGAACCCATTTTTAATTAGCTAAGTTCCAGTGATGGTTCTTCACTGCATGGGAAACAGGGCACTCAGAGTGCATGCTGTCCATTTTCTATGATGGTAGGCAAAGTTGACAGTTTGGCTGGACTGCATGTGTCATATTGGCCCAAGGGACAGAAGTAGATTTAGTAGAAAGAGACTTGAGAGATGGAGAAAGTGAGCAATAGGGAACCAAGGGCAAAAATAAAGGAAAGGGAGAAACTAGACAACATGCTAAGAAATAGGAATCAAAGGGTGAAGGAGGAACTGAGTGACAGGACAGAGGAAACAGGTATATGGGTTAGAAAAGGAGTGCCTTTGTATGTGTCATCACAGAGGAAAAAATACTTATTGGTAAAGAAAAAAGGAGAAAAGAGCACAGAAAATTGCATCAAATGTATACTGCTGATTTATAGATATAGACAAAAAATTGGGACTGGTTATAATTTTAAATAGACTGCAACATATTTTGCTTCGGTTGGGAAGACTGGGATCAAGTAACCTGTCTGCCTTCTCAGGCCATTGTGGGCATTTTCAAGGTCTTCTCTTTAAGGTTCTTTATCTACAAACCAATCCTGAATTAGACAGCCCTTTAAACATAAGACGGCTTCAAAGAGAAGCCTGTGCTCCATAAAATAGGACCCAGAAACCTGTGAATGTCATCTTCTCCTTCTCCCTCCTCCTCCTCCTCCTCCTCTTCTTCTATTTATTTATTTAAAATATTTCTGTAAAACAATACAAAGATAAAACATTTTAAAACACATTAAAATATTCTTTAAGAATGTCTAAAATCAGTCTAATAACAATCTGAGAAATAGTTAAAACAGCATTTAAAATGTCAGGCACCATGTTGGCTGCCTGCTGGAAGCTTAAAAGAGATGGGGCTGGCCTAACTTAACTTGGATAAGGAGTTCCTCGGTCAAGAGAAAACCATGTTATGTATACCCACCAGCCAAACTTCATGAGGTGCTGGGACATGTAACAGGGCACATATGGGAAACGGTGGTCTTTCAGATGTCCTGGCCCAAGTCATTTAGGGCTTTGTAGGACAATACCAGCACCTTGAATTGAGTTTGGAAGCAAATTGGAAGCAAATTTGGCTGCGCCCAAACTGTAGTTCTCTAAAAATGTCATCAAGTTGTCGAAATGTTTTTAACAGCATTGGAAGTTAAGCAACCAAACTTACCTCCTCATATGGGAGGAGGTGGTTCTTCAGATGTCCTGGCCCCAAGTCAGTTGGCCTTGTAAGTCAACAAGAGCACTTTGAATTTTGCTCAGAAGCAAATTGGAAGCCAATATGGTTCTTGCAATATCGGTGTTATATGGTCTCCAAAATGTACACCTAACACCGTTCTGCTGCATTTTGCACTAGCTGCAGCTTCCAAACATTTTTCAAGGCCAGCCTCACACTAAATGCATTGCAGTAGTCTAATTAAGAAGTAACTAAGGCATGAGCCACTGTAGCTAGATCTCTTAGGGCCTTTACAGACTGCCAGAAATAATCCAGCTTGAGACCACTGTCCTGGCTCAGTGCTAAGGGATCATGGGAAGTGTAATTTATTGTGGCATCAGAGCTCTCTGACAGAGAAGGCTCAATGTCCCAGAAAAAAATACAATTCCCATGATTCCATAGCACTGAGCCAGGACAGTTAAAGTGGCCCCAAGCTGCATTATTTCTGGCAGTCTGTAAAGGCCCTTAGTCAAGAAAGGGTTCAGCCAATGCACCAGCCAAAGCTGGGGAAAAAGTGCTCCAAGCCACCACAACTGGCTTTCCAGGAACAGTGCTGAGTCCAAGAGCACCCTCAAGCAAGGGACCTGATCTTTCAGAGGGAGAGCAACCCCATCCAGAACTGGCAATGATCCAAATACCAGGTTGGATTTCCTAAAGACCAGCATCACTTTGGTTTTGTCTGGATTAAGCCACAGCCCTTTACTGCATCCAGACAATGATTCAGCGCTACCATGGCATAAAAGAGATCAGCATACGGATGACTCCTCCATCCTAAAGGTTCAAGTGGCTTCATATAGATCAGGGGTAGGCAACCTTTCCCCTTTAAGGGCCGAGGGACTTCAGCTCCCAGAAGCCTCAGCCATGTTGGCCAATAGTCCCATGTTGGCCAATAGCTACTGGGATTCTGGGAGCTGAAGTCCCTCAGCCCTTAAAGGGGAAAGGCTGCCTACCCCTGATGTAGATGCTGAAAAGCATAGGGGACAGTATTGACTCCTGTGGACCTCCACAGGCTATTGGCCAAAAGGCTATACAACACTTCTGCAGCACCACCTGCTGGGAATGTTGAGCCAGGGAAGACTGGAACCATGCAAAGCAATGCCCCCAAGACTCACATGAACCAAACAATTCAGAAGCATACCATGGTGTGATAAATGGGACAGAGGATCAGCACCAGATGGTCAATGGTAACAAATGCTGCTGGAAGATTCAGGTGGATCAATAAGGATGCACTCCCCAGTCCAACTTCCAGTGTAGGTCATCTACCCAGGTGACCAAGGCTGCTTCTGTCCCTTAACCAGGCCTGAACCCAGATTATAATGGGTCCAAGGAATCAATTTCATCCAAGAAAGCCTAGAGTTGTGTTGCAGATTAGAGACTGGCCATTACTTACCATGGGAGATGAGGTTCAATGAAGGATTTTCCCCCCAACAAAAACCTTACAATTGGTTCTTTTAGAGAGGTTAGAACACAGCTCTTTTTCAAAGAAACATTTACAACCTCCACCATTCAATTGACTAGTCCTCCCTCTGGCAATTTTAATTAGCCAAGATGAACATAGGTCTAACAGACAAGTTGATGGCCTTACCTCTCCGAGCAATTTGTTCTCATTGTCCTGTTGAACAACCTGAAACTCATCCATCAAACCCAGATGAGCACATGCCTCAATTATGTCCCTAGAGTCTACCTTCAATGTGGAATCCAAGTAAGAACAAATCCAAGCAATTTTCTCCTCAAAGTATTTAGTAAATTCATCACAGCACTTTCCTGAGGGCTCCTCCTTAGCATTCTGAGGTCTAGGAAGTAATAGCCCTTTAACTGCCTGGAACAGCTGTGCTGGATGAGATTGAACTCATGTTACAGAAGCAGCAAAAAATATTTCTTTTTTTTGCTGCAAAGTAGGTTCTAAAATGGTTCTTAACCCATGCTCTATCAGATTTATCCCGAGTCTTTCTTAACCATTTCTCTAGTTATCTACCCAAGTAGTTCATTGCCCTGAGTCCTTCACAGAACCAAGGAGCCTGTGCTCTGCACCCAAAAGGATGCTTGGGAATAACTGTGTCAATTGTTCATCTCCCTACTCCACAGATCAACAGGGCATCAACAGAGTCACCAACTCTAGTAGCTGGAAAATCCCCCAGAGCATTCAGGAATCCTTTTGGATCCATTAGTCTCTGTTGGTGGACCATCCTAACAATCTCACCACCCCTGCAGAAGTTAGGAGTCCCATAAAATCTAAACCCTATCAGGTAGTGACCTGTCCATGACAATGAGGTTCTTTCAACCCCCATGCCCCCAGATCAAGTGTGGTGTAGTGGTTTGAGCATAGGACTAGGACTCTGAAGATCAGGGTTTGATTCCCCACTTGGCCATGGAAACCCACTGGAGGACCTTGGGCAAGTCACATTCTCTCAGCCCCAGAAAACCCTGTGACATGTTTGCTTTTGGGTCACCATAAGTTGGAAATGACCTGAGGGCACACAACAACACAACCCCCATCATCATCATCACCGTGACCAGTGAAAACCACATCAAGAGTGTGTCCTGCTACATGTGTAGGGACAGATATTAAATGAGACAGATCCATGACTGCCATGGAAGCCATGAAATTCTGAGATGGCCCTGATGAGGATGCCTCAGCAAGGATGTTAAAATCCTCCAACAAAATAACGAGATTATCACATTGCTTTAAAAGCACTTTATTCCCAATGGGATAAAGGCACATTTAATAAAAAAAATTAAAAAATGAGATTTTGCCATTTTTGAAAAGCCACTGGATAAGCATGACTAGGATTTGGGCTGCATATGGGTTGCATTCACCTGGCCACTGGCGAGTGCGAAAACACCCAATTTTAAAATTAAATGTGCTTTTATCCCATCATGGATAAGGTGCTTTAAAAAGAATGTGATAATCTTCTAAATTTGGGGAAGACAAACACCCAAGATCAACTCCAGCAGCTCTGGCAGGGAGACAGTTGGGCAGTAGGGTGGATGGTGTACCAACAGGTTTTGGATGCTGTCTCAAGGAAGTTCATCTTGCTTTTCTAGGATCAAGTCCTGGATCTCACAATTCTTCCCTTGCATTAAGCAGAAGCACTTTGTGGTCTGATGGGCTTCTACTAGAATAGCCAGAAATCTGTTGGTTGGATGGTGACCCTGAATAAGAAACAACCATGAGATCTCTCTCCCTACTTCTCCACTGGCTTGTTCTACTTCCACAGCCATACCTCCTCCTGCTCATTATGACTGAAATGGCAGTCCCACCCAACTTGTATTTCCTGAACACATATTTGGCTGACCAAAAATACAGAACAAACAATCATAAACAAACACAGGTCAGTTTTGCCTGAAGAGCTCCCAATATTTAACTAGCTGGCCTCATGGGATTCTAGGGTGCTCCATGTTCTTATTTAGAGAGGAAACATGTTGTTCTGGTAAAAGCTTCCTGAGGCCAATGTATAGTTACTTGTCTTGCTGTGCTACCCACACCACCTGGATTCAGTAGGCAAAGGAATATTCCATTGTGGCCCAGGCTAAGAGCTCATACCAAGATGTGTCCTCAGTTTCAGCTTCTCTCCACAGCAACATTCCTTGTTATTCCTCTGCTATGATGCCTTCCTTAAGTTCTTCAGTTCCTTTGGAAAGATGCCTGCCTTAACAATGCTTTCTACTAGTAGTATTTGTTTACACTCTGCCTTTTCCTCCTTTTTTCCTGCCTTTTTCTCCAACACTCAAGACACAAACCCAAGTTCTCCTATGGAAGTTGCAGGACATTCTTGTCCAGTGGCCAACATCTGCAGAATGTCTACCCATACTAGAGAAGCAGAGCAGTGTATGTTTGTGAGCAATTGTGCATGCAGATGACTTTTCTCGGACAATCCATATCCATCTCTGCCTGCTGAAACTGAAACAAACTTTATTAATGAAGAACACACATGCTAAGAGAAGCTGCAACAGTTTACTTTTTCCTAAGCTCCCTGGGGAGGGCAAAAGTCCACCCCCTCCCGCCACTGAATTGATTCACTGCAAGCTACTTTTGCACTTTGAACTCCATTTACAGCAACTGAAGAAAGCCAGAGACAAAGGGAGAAAGCGGGAGGAAGAGAAAAACTGGGACATTTTAAAATCAGCTGCAAAAGTGGGACAGCAGAGGATAATAAGGACTGCCCCTGCCAGATCTGGACAATTGTGTCTGCCAAATCTGGACAGTTGGACACCCAAAGTCCCTACATGGCCCATTGGCCACATTCTTTCGTCCCCTAGAGAGAGAGGGAAAGCTGCCCCCCCGTTTTTAA
>CM034706.1:11541817-11542945 GCA_020142125.1 Phrynosoma platyrhinos
CTAAGGAGGAGGAGGAGGAATTGACAGGGGCAAGGACTGCTGTGGAGGCTCCTTGCCACTGCCTCCTCCTCCTCCTCAGGTGAGAAAGGGACAGCAGCAAGGACTGCCGAGGAGCACGTGTGCTTCTCTCAGTCCTTGCTAGTGCTAAGGACTGCTGGGAGGCACATGCGTGCTCCCTGGCCATCCTTGCCGCTTTCTCTTTCTCCCTTGAGGAGGCGGCAGCAGCAGCAAGGAGCCGGGAGAAGCACGCAACTCCCTGGCCATCCTTGCCACTGTCCTTTTCTCCTCAGGAACAAGGGGGTGGCGCTAAGGACTGCCGGGAGGCACACACTTCTCTTCTCTCCTTGCCGCTGCCTCCTTCTCCCCTGAGGAGAAAGAGACAGCAGCAAGGATGGGGGCCATGGCAGGGAGGGGCAAGCGTGTGGGTGCACACTTGTTTTGAGTGCCCCACACCTCCTTGGTGAAGCTCCGCCCTTCCGCCTCTGAAGCCCCACCCCCAAACACACCAGGGGACACCGGAGCCAGGGGCGCTGCTGGCTAGGACAATGACAGTTGGAATGGATGGAGGGCCTTTCATCTACCTCTGGTTTGTTCTGGAGATAGGGATGATTGGGGAGAAGATTTCCTCCTTCTTACTTGTAATGTTTGGATTCAGGGTCATCCACTCCATAAGGTTCAAGACCTCTTTAAACTGCTTAGGACTTAAAATCATAGATGTCAAGTTGGACTCCAGCCATCAGTGATTGCTAGTCAGGGCAGTAGTTTGGTAGCAGAAGCAGTCTGTCTTTGTGCATCAGTTGCCAGGGATTGCAAGGTGGAGGGTGTAATTGCACTCATGTCCTGCTGCCAGGTTTTCTGTAGAGACCTGGCTGGATAAATGTGTGTAGGGAATGTTGGACCAGATTGTCCTTCATCCTGATCCAGCATGGCTGTTCTTATCTTCTGAAGTATAGTCACCTGATCTCCTCTGATCCGTTTTGTTGTTTGGTGCCTTCAAGTTGTTTTGGATGTATGGCAACTGTAAGGCTCTATCTCTGGGTTTTCTTGGCAAGATTTGTTCAGAGGGAGTTTGCCTTGGCTTTCCTCTGAGGCTGAGAGAATGTGACTTCCCCAAGGTCACCCAGTGGG
>CM034706.1:11581421-11609295 GCA_020142125.1 Phrynosoma platyrhinos
CAAATGAGCCGCGGCTGCCATTTTGGAAAACAAAATAGTGGCAGTGACTCGTTCGCACATGTGCCGAGCCGTGGCCGCCATTTTGATTTCCAAAATGGCAGCCACGGCTCGTTCACGCATGCGCAGGAGTACTGCACATGCGCAAACGAGCCGCGGCCACCATTTTTGCAAACAAAATGGTGGTGGCGGTGCGCGGTGGCGGTGGGGGGGTGTCGGCAGGGGTTGGCGGGCTGGGTGCAGCCTGCGGGCCGTAGGTTGACGACCCCTGCTTTAAACTATACCCTCAAAATTGATTCACTACCCTGACTAGCTCCTTTAAAGTTCAGACTAAACTTCAGAGCAAATTCATCATCTGGGGCTGCTAGCCATCAAAACATAACTGAAAGGCTAGATAAATCTTCATCCATTCATGGGTGGTCTATAGTTCTTGTACATTCGTGCTCTAATATATTGTATTAAATCAAGATGCTGCAAGGCTCTACCTTATTTTCTGCTACAAGAGATTTACCCTGCTACCCGTTGGAAACTGTAAGCTTCCGTTGCTGTTCTATTCTTTGCATATTTGTTGCTATAGTTTTCCGGAGAAATATACACTCACAGAGTCACACAAAACCTGAAGTGAAACCACAAGTTTTAACTGACAGCAAAGCAAACACAGTTCCATAGCCTTCTTAGTTCGTTTTCTGAGAGTTCTCTAAAAATTCAGCAATTAAGACAGGAATTTGCTGACAGATTGGGCTCCGGTCTCTCACCGAGCAGATGGTCGCTTCAGTCTTTGGTAGTTGCTGATAAATTAATAAAGGTGCTTCTCAGGTTTTCTGTTGCTGATCTGCCTCGCTCTCCTGTCATCACAACTTGGCTGTGGGTGTTGTAGCCACAGGATTCCATCACTTGGACAAATGGGCGAAGCGGTACATTTGGTCACAGTTGTATGTCTTGATCAGAGGTTTAAGCAGGCTGGAAGAGCAAAAGGTGCCTGTTTGGGATGCCTTATTACTAAGTTTATTGACACCCTGCAAGGACTACATGGCGAGGAAATCTTTCAAGGTGATAAGCATCCTCCACATGCGCACTCTTTTCATGTATAGGTGCATTGTTCTTGCTAACTGTCCTCAAGTCAGCCTTGACTCATGGTGACTCTGAGACCCTTCCAAGCCCTCCTTTTCTTAACTGCCTTGCTTAGATCCTGCAGGCCCTGTCCTCTATCCGTCTAATGTGTGGCCTTCCTCCCTTTCTACACCTTTCCTAGCATTATTATCTTTTCTAGTAAGTCATCTCTTCTTATGATGTGTCCAAAGCATGACAGCCTCAGTTTAATCATCTTTGCTTCCAGGGAGAGTTCAGGCTTGATCTGTTCAAGGACTCATTTATTTGTCCTTTTGGCCATCCATAAATATCCTCGGCACTCTTCTCCAGCATCCTATCTCAAATGAGTTTATTTTCTTTCTCACAGCTTTCTTCACTGTCCAGTTCCAGTTCCATCCAGTTGTGATGGGAAATATGATGGCTTGGGTGATCCTAACCTTGGTATTCAGTTTAATATCTTTGCATTCTAAGACCCTATTTAGTTCTTTCATAGCTGCCCTTCCCATTTCTAGTCTTCTTCTGATTTCTTAACTACAATTCCTGTTCTGAGCAATGATTGATCCACGGAATAGGAAATCTTTAACTATTTCAACTTCTTTGTCATCTGTATTTAATTCTTGCAGCTCCTCTGTGGTTATAATTTTTGTTTTCTTCATGCTTACCTGCAAGCTTTAGTTAAATAATTAGTTAATTAATGCTAAAAATTAATGGCAAAACTAGTGAGCCTTTCATGTATTCAACAAAGTGGGCTATAGAGTGTAATGTATGGTATGAAATGTTGCCATAAGACTTTTTTTCTGATTGCAACAAGACTCTTCCTTGCTGCCACATATTTACACCGCTACACTTTGGGAAACTGCAAACTTCTGTTGCACTTTTTAGCAAAGCCTTTCTTGTCACAGGACCCTTGGCTGGGTGTGGAGGGGATGGCTCAAAACTTGATGCTTTACAGACAATTGTATAGTCACCTTTGTAGCTGCCCTGTAGGGCTGATGAATAATCTGTCCCCATTTTGCAGGTGGAGGGACTGAGGTGGAGGAAGAGAGGGAAGGAGGGAGTAGGATCAGGGCCTTTTCTGTAGTCGCCCCCAACGGCCTGCCAGAGGAGATCCGTCAATTGACATCACTGGACAGCTTCAAGAAGGCTGTCAAGACGGATCTCTTCCGGCAGGCCTTCCCGGAATAATCTACCGGCTCAGGCTCCAAAAAAAATTTTTTTGGAGATGTTCCCCTCTTCTATGACCAGGCCTTTTTGTAAGCCAGTATTTATACTTGCTGCCAGCACTTTTTTCTTCTTGTGTATTGATTTTATATGAAGGTATTTACCTCTTTTGTATGCTGTTTTAACTTGTATTTGGTTTAATAACTTTTTAAGGGGGGGAGGGGGGTAAGTGTTCATAATTGTTGAATGACGATTTTATGATGTAAGCCACCCCGATTGACCTCAGAGGGGCGGGATATCAAATAAAAATTATTATTATTATTATTATTATTATTAGGATCAGAGTAAAGGTGACCTTTGAGCTGGAAATTTCCTGATTTACAGATGATTACCGGCAAATCTTAGAATTTTTAAGTTGGAAGAACTCTAAAAGTAATCTAATCCAAACCCTGCTGATGGAGGATCCATAGTCAGAGTACCTCCATCAGAAGGCTATCCAGCCTCTGTTTGGAAGCCTCCAATGAAGGAGAGTCCAATGTCTTGTGAAATACCCACAATGACACAATACACAGGCTGCGTCCGAACTGCAGAAATAATCCTGTTTGACACCACTTTAACTGCCATGGCTCAATGTTATGGAATGCTGATATTTGTTGTTTAGAATCATAGAGACCAAAGGGCCATCAGTCCAACCCCCCCCCCTGTCATGCAGGAACTCAAAATCAAAGCACCCGACAAATGGGAATTGCATGGTGTGGTACCAGAGCTCTCTGACAGAGGTGTCTAAATGTCTCACAAATTCCCAGAATTCCATATTTTTGAGCCATGCCAGTTAAAATGGTGTCAGACTGAATTATTATGGCAGTGCAGATGTACTGACAGAAAGACAAATCATGTATTGAAAATATTTTTTTAAGACATCACAGGATCCAGTGGCATTACCACAGTACCTCTGTATCATTTGTAGCGTCTTGTGTCAGCAGGGAACAGGTTCACAAAGCACCCTGGTGTGTTAGTGTTCCTATGTCCTGATCTACATTTAATCCAATTTCAATCCCATTAACTTCAACATCATATGACGGCGAGAGTGGAGAGGGAGACGTCTTAGCAAGTGAGAATCCTGCCTGAGTGTCCTGTTTTGGTAGCCGAATATTTTTTTGGCACATTTGGATTGCTTTGAAAGTTTGCACCTCGATTTGGATTTAGTTTTCACAGTCTGGACCAGAAGCCGGAAGCGTGAGATATCCAACCGTCACACCCTCTAATCACTCTTTGCACACTGGTAGTGAGCGACTGGCAGAAGCGGAAAGATATTGCAAGGAAAACTCATCAAAAGCTGCAGATGGTAATTATCTAGCAATTTTATCTATTAAGTGTGAATGTACATGAGCAATTTTACTTCATGGAGATATAATTCATGAATCCGCAGCATCAAAAAAGGCAAGGAAGATACTCTTTCAAAGTGAATTAATCTGTCTATAAAAATACTTGAAGTCAACTTGATTCATTACTTTTTGGGCTTTTTTAAAAAAAATTACTGTTAAATAATAACTTTTATGAAGGATGCAAAAGACACAAAGTAGCATGCTTTGTAGGTCTCTTCTTCAGAATAGATACTAGGTTAACAACAACAAAAGGGGAAAGGGGGAAAAATTGGGGACATGGTAGAAATGCTGCAATGTAGGTCATGGTCTAATTTTGGAAATATAGAAACTACATTCTTGAATAGAGAGCCACTGTGGTGTAATGGTTTGAACAGTAGACTTTGGGTGCATCTATACTGCAGAAATGATGCAGTTTGACCCCACTTTATCTGCCATAGATTCAACCTACCGTTTTGTGATGCATCCACACTCTTTGGCAGAGAAGGCTAAAGAATTTGTAAAACTACAGATCCCAGGATTCCATAGGATGGAACTGTAGCGTATAAAGTGGTGTCAAATTGCATTATTTCTATAATGTAGATGCACCTTATAACTCTGTTGTCCAGGGTTTGAATCCTTACTCAGCCCTGGGAATTGCTGGGTGACTTTGGGTGAGTCACACTCTCTCAGCCTTAGAGGAAGACAGATGTAGCCCCACATCTGAACAAATCTTGCCAAGAAACCCCTGTGATATGCACCACCACAAATCAGAAGTGACTTGAAGGCATACAACTGGGAATGAAAAAAAATGTTCACAAATACTCAAAAAATGGTCAAAAACATTTTTTGAGTGTTGAAAAATTCTGGAAAAAAGAATCTTGGACTGATATAATCTTTACAGTTCAGAGGTTATTCTGTGTGAAATTTGCATGTGGTTGATCTGCATAGAAAATAGCATTTCTTGCATAGGAAGCAGCTTTTGCTGTGCAGAAGAAAATATTTCTGCACAGAAATATTGTTTTCTAAAATGCTGTTTTCTGTGCAAAATAGCCATCCAAAATCCAAAATTGTGAATAGGCTTCCGAAACGGTGGTTTTTAAAGCCACTTTCACAGCGGGAAGAAAATTTCTAAAATTTTATTTGCTAACTTTAAGAAAATTAGTGAAGAATTATATCCCAAGCTCCATTTAGAGTATAGTGCAAATTGAGTCCACTTTTAGGGTTAGGGTTAGTGCTAGGGAGTCATAGGAATTGGTTTTTTTCTGAGACATGGAGCCTTCTCTGTCAGAGAGCTCTTGTGCCACAATAAAATACAGTTCCCATGATTCCCTAACCCTAACTCTAAAAGTGGACTCAATTTGCACTATTTCTGGTAGTCTGCAACCCCCCTGAGTCAACAAGTAATAGGACCAAGGCCATACTTTTAGAATTAAACCAGAAAATGCTTATTACATGGCATGATAAGTTTATGTATGGAATAGAGTGGGAAGGGGCCCATGTAAATTTGTATTGTTTCTCCTCAAGTGATGCGTAGACCATGATCTTGTGTTCTTCTAATTTTAGATTTTTTAGAGGTAGCAAAATAATCCAGTTTGAGATTGCGTTAACTGCAAATTCTGGGAACGTTAGTTTTTGTGAAACATTTAGCCTTCTCTGTCAGAGAGCTCTGTTGCCACAATAAACTACAATTCCCAAGATTCCCTAGCACTGAGTCAGGGCAGTTAAAGTGGACTCAATTTGCACTATTTCTGGCAGTCTGCAAAGGGCGAGGGCACCTACAGTGTAGAAATAATGCAGTTTGACACCATTGCAAATGCTGTAGCTCAACTATATGGAATTGTGGGATTTGTCGTTTTACAAAGCCTTTGGTCTTCTCTGTCAGAGTGCTGGTGCCTTATGAAACTACAAATCCCAGGATTGTCGGATGGAGCCATGACAGTTAAAGTGGTGTAAAACTGCATTATTTCTGCAGTGTAAATGCATCTTAAGTTCCTTCTTCCTTCCCTGTGCCCTTAAGTGAATATTTTCATATTAATTTCATTTGGTGGCCAGGGGATGATGGTGAGTGGCAGCCAGGCAATGGGAATGGGAATCCAATCGAATGTCTTTCTTGTCAAATGTTTGAGATATACCAGCTTAGCAGAAAGCTTGCTTAAGGGCCAAAGGAAGTGCAGGATGTTGATAAAACAATGAGTGGAAGGGAGGGAGAAACAGCAGAGGAAGTCACCCCTTGCCAGACCATGATTTTAGTAACATAAGCATGGCCTATATGTTTATTTTATTCCTGGGTCAGAGGCCAAAAACTATATGGCCAGCGAGAGTTCCCATCTGGCCTACAAGCTTCTTTTGCAATTATTTCTGATCAGTTATTTCTGATCAGCTATCTAAAGGCCAGGAATTGAACTTTGGTTTCCAGTTTTTGCACTATCAACATTAACACAATGTGAAAAGAAGAGAGAAATTAAGCAAAAGTTGTTGTTGTCATTGTTGTTGCATATTTCTACTGGTGGTCACTATAATAGCTCGGTGAAGCCAGCAAAAATTGTGCTTTTTTTAAAAAAAAGTTTGACTTTCAATGCCAAAGAAAGTCAAAGAAAACGACTTAGGGAGCTGGGGATGTTTAGCCTGGAGAAGAGAAGGCTGAGAGGTGATATGATAGCCGTGTTTAAATATTTGAAGGGATGTCATATTGAGGAGGGTGCTAGCTTGTTTTCTGCTGCTCCAGAGACTAGGACCCGAAACAATGGATGCAAGCTGCAAGAAAAGAGATTCCACCTCAACATTAGGAGGAACTTCCTGACAGTAAGGGCGGTTCGACAGTGGAACACACTCCCGCGGAGAGTAGTGGAGTCTTCTTCCTTGGAGGTCTTTAAGCAGCGGCTGGATGGCCATCTGTCGGGGATGCTTTGATTGGGAGTTCCTGCATGGCAGGGGGTTGGACTGGATGGCCCTTGTGGTCTCTTCCAACTCTATGATTCTATGATTCTATGATTCTATGAAACCTGAGAATAAAAAACTGGAGTGGATTTTAATCACGTTAAGCGGTTTTCATATCAATGGAACCTAACACTCTTTCAGGTTGCGCCTGGTATTTGGAAGCAGACAGGAGAGGAGGCTTGAAGAAATAGGTGCATGCACAAAAGTTCCTGCTATATTAAATAAATCAAACCCTCGTGCCCACTCCAGCCAAAAAAAAAAAAAAAATCACGAGACTGGCTTAAAAATAATGAGATTAACATAATCCTTTTTTAAAAAGAGAGAGAAAAAGGCACAAAGAAACATATTGTCTGGTTTTGAAGGCTCAAAGGTTCCAGCAAGATTGTATATCCAGACTGTTTTGCTCTATTTTATTTACTCATTCAATTTATATCCACCCTTTCTCCCAGTACAGGGATGCAGGACTGGGACCCTAAGAGCAAAACGATTTATTTCACCTTACTGATGCAACGTTTCCTCTTACTTCTTTTAAGGCAGGGGCTCAGTTCCAATGGTTCCCTCCCTTCCTTAGAAAGAAGTAACCTCTGGAACCAAGCATCTTGCAATGAAACTGGAAAAGAACACCTCCCATCTAAGGGCATTTTATTTCATTGTCAGTTGCCTGATATGTATTATGCTGGCATCATCTTCATATCATATATAGGGATAAATCCACCTTATGCCTGCGATTTGTCTTCTTCTGGTTGTTGTGAAGGTTGGTGGTCTTCTCTACCATCTGCAAAGACCAAGATCCCTACTCTAGAGTCACTGTCCCTTCAAGCCATTCAATAGATGATGGAGAGCGTGGGGAAGGAATCTTCCTTCCATTATATCAGGGCTTTGAAAACAAGGCTAGGAGAAGTTCATCTTTTGGAGCACCACTCCCAGAATTCTTCAGCCAACATCCTAGGAGTTATACTCCCAAAACTGAACTTTCCTAAACTATGTTTGAAAGAATGTTGCAGGTCCATGTGAACATGTAAACAGCAGTGGAATCGATGCCCTGAGAAATTCAGCTTTCACTTAAAAAAAGAACTCATTGCTAGATCTTGTGATTGAAGATCATGATGCCTGGTAACATCACGAGAAGCTACCAATGTTCAAATTCTCTCTTTCACACAACTAACAGTACAAGTAGGTGCTGCTAGCTGTGTACAAAAATGGGCTTCTCTTTTTCATACAGTGATTCTCCTCTCCCTCCCACATTGTAAATGGCTTCCTGATGCCACAAGTGTCTTCACCCTTTGTACAGAGAAGTTTCCTTAAAAATTGCCTGCACGCAAACAAACCAAGCTTACATTTTAACCAATTTCGACTGATTTTTCCTCTCCTCTGCTGAGCGATTTGCACTGCTTATCAGCAGCTTTGTTTGACTGGTTGTGTAGGGGGAGATCTTTGCAGATGTTGATTGAGTCATAGTCCTGATGGATGCATTTTGGTTATGAGCTGCCATCTTCCAGCCGAAAGCAAACTCGCATATCAACATTTTGCTTTAAGAAATAACAGCAACATACCTTTAGAGACGAAGGTTGTCTTCCCCTACAAACAGGTACCTCTTTAACTTTTAAATATCCTTGGTTTTAGCACCAGTGTTCTGGAAAAGGCCAATGAAATGCATTTTTTTACCCATTCATACATATTTACATGACATAAAACTTGTATGCGCCAAGGAGTGCTAGTACATACCAGATGCTTCCAAATGACTCATGTGTCTACAGAACTTGTTGAAACTGTCTGCAATTATGTCTTTGCCTCCTGGGCTCATATTTAATCAGCGGAAAAGTATCTAGTTCTGGATTTTTGAGAAGAGGTTAAAATGCCGAAACATTTGTCAACCATTCCATTAAAAAAAATAGTAATGCTTGTGAAATGAAGTTTAGAAATTAAAGTTTGATTCCTGGCACAGAGATCTGGAGGCTGACGGAGAAGGCAGGCTGAGACAAAACTGAGTTTGAAGTTGGCTTGTTGGGCTTTTTCCCCCACTGCTAAACTGTGGCTCATTGAATGGATGCATGCATATGTTGAATGGAAAAATGGTATTCTTTAGGATGAGTAATGTACTATTTTTTTTCCCATGAGAAAATGAGTGGTATGAACTCAAAGTGTACTCAGTAGAGCATTTGATGGCTGGTTGCACTGTAGTGGTTGCCCTTTTTCTAGGGTCACATAGTGATAGCAAGAGATAGCAAATAAATTCTGGCTCCAGACAGTCTGTTATTCCAAAGCCTTACTTCCTTCACCACCATTTCCCACCTACCACCATTTCCTACACTTCAGTAGACGCACCACAGTTGTGCCACAACAATTTCAGCCACTACTGGCTCTGAACCCAACGGTCTACATCTCCCCTCGAATCATGTCCACATTATCTGAACACCTAAGACAGGCAAGCAAAATGGAGCTGTACAAGTATTGTTGAATTATCCCTGCCAGCAGCCCCAACCATAAAAGTGAGTAGTGAGGAATGCTGGGAGTTGCAGTTCAACAACATCTGATCTGGAGGACTACAGTTCTCTACCCCTTCCCTACGAGTGTAATCTATGGCCTCTGGCGCACTACAGAATTAATGCAGTTTGATGCTGCTTTAACTAACTGCCATGGCTCCATCCTTGGGATTTATAGTTTGTTGTGGCACCAGAGCTCTCTGACAGAGAAGGCAAACTATATCAAAAACTACAAATCCCAGAATTCCATAGCATTGAGCCATGGAATTTAAAGCAGTGTCAAACCTCATTATGCCTGCAGTGTAGATGCAGCCTATGTATCCATGGCGATTGTAATCCATGAAAGCTCATGCAGTAATGAATCTGTTAGTTGAATAGATGACTGAGGTATTCATAGCATTTGGGTATTTTCCAGTAGCAACTTGACAAACATTTCCAGAATCTTATAAGCAGAGCACACAGATGGTGATAATCTGGATGTTTCTCCCCAAATATCAGGGACACAGATATTTCTCCCCAAATATATGCTCCTTTTATTGTAGCAGATATGTTGAATGACTTCAAGGCTGAGTGAAAGACAATTTCCATGCTTTTCTTGGGTGTGACTTAAAATCTGGTTTATAATAGATGAGGAATGTGCAGCCTTCCAGGGCTTGGTTGGCTCTACCTCCCATCATCCCTCATTCTGGTTAGGGTTGATGGATCTTACAGTCCAGCATTGTCTTAAATCACTGGTTAACTAGTGCTAATATAAAATGTGTTGTATTTCGGAGGACACCTAAGAAACTAACCACTAAATCATTTTTGTGACTACCAAATTTAGGCTGCAATTTTCTATAGCCTTATTTGGTGGTAAGCTGGATGCTTTTCTCCATGCACCCTGCTTTCCATCATCCAGTAAATGGTCTTGTTTGAGTGTTCAACTATGACTTTGGAGATCAGGGTTTGATTCCCTACTCAGCCATGGAAATCCACTGGGTGACCTTGGGTGGGTCACACACTCTCAGCCCCAGAAAATCCCATGAGAGGTTCACTTTAGGGTCTCCATAGGTTGGAGATTATTTGAAGGCAAAACAACAAATGAAACAAGTAAAGGATGTTATTTTGGAGAGGGGGATAGTTGTTTGAGATCAGCAGAGAATTCTGACTTCTACAACATTTCAATGTAGAGAGACCTTTGAGACTAACTGAAAGAAAGAAATTGACAGCCTAAGTTTTCGTAGACTGAAGTCTATGAAAGCTCATGCTGCCAATTTCTTTCTTTCAGTTAGTCTCAAAGGTGCTACAAGATCTCTCTACATACTGATTCTACAGACTATATCTTTGAACGTCCTAATGTCATCGATACAAGGTAGATGTACACCATTGTAAGATACTAATGGGATGCCAGCCAGAGTAGTACAGCTAGAAGGTATTTCCAAGAATCAATTAGTGCAGTCTATGGAGGAATCTATCTGTTAAAAAACATTCCTGACAAGTGGCTGCCCATCTGTTTAAAAACCTGATTCCAAAGTGACTCATTCATAATGCTTCCACATTTCTGTTCATTGCTGAAGTTTATTCTTCAAAGAAAGACAAAATAATGCTTTATGAAGCAGAAGCTTTAACGATTTGTTTGCTAGTGGCTGTACACCTGTTAGCCCAAGGTGGCTTGTAAGTCTACAAAATCCAACAAGAGTATATATATATTGTTGCTGTATTGATGATAGAAAAGGCTTTGCTTTATCTTGTAACACCAATAAAATATGCACAACAGATAAAAAAAGATGTTTGCTCAACTGCCAACAAAAAAACCATAGGAGATTTGGCAAAAAATAGCAACGCGTGATGCAAGCTTGATAACCAAAGTGAACACTGATCACAGTCTACAGTGCAAGCAGTTATTAAAACATTTATAATAAAAACACTTGATAATAAAAGTACTAATATGACACTGTCTGTACCAGATTACTGCAGGCTAAATGAAGATATGTAATTCTGGCTTATAAAAATTATTATTTCTATCATCTTCCTGGAAAACCTGGTTTCTGATTATTACTGTTGTTGAACCCTTCAAGTCATTTCCTACTTATGGTATCATGGGGTTTTCTTGGCAAGATTTGTTCTCATGGGGTTTTGCCTTCGCCTTCCTCTGAAGCTGAGAGAATGGGGATTATATGTCTATGTTTAAAAGGGACGTAGAAGAAGCACAACTTTGTGAGGATGAGATTGGGCTATATTTGAAAGTTTTTGTCCTTTTGGGTAGCTTTCTTTGAGCTTCTGTGGCAAACGAATATTGCCCCAAAGTTGCATCAAAGCAGAGGAAGTCCCTGAAATCACTGAATTGGTTGAGCTTTTATGTATTTCTCTGTAGTGAAAATTCAGCATGCAGAGGCTTCTATCATTTTTGTTTTCAAGCCCTTAACTACTGATAGGTGTTCATTTATCTTGGTATTCTACTTAATAATGGGCTTACAAGATCTTCTTCTTTTTCATTCCTACCCATGAATTTTTATAACACTGTCATTAGCTAATGTAGGAGACAATAATTTTCTACAGCTTTTTAAAAAATGTTAGGTAATCTTTGGAGAGTTGACAGCTTTGCAAAGTTTCCAAGTAATTGAGGACTCATATATAGTAACAACATCTTATGAGATATTCTACAACTGCTCAAATTGGTATCCATGTGTCACGTACATGACAATTTTGCCCCATATTTTATCTGTTCTTAGCGCCAAATATGTGGTTCAAGAATTGAAGATAGTGAATCTGGATTTCCCCTTTAAAACTCAAATTCATAGTTTTTTTGTGGGTTTTTCAGACTGTGTGGCCATGTTCTAAAAGAGTTTCTTTCCGACGTTTTGCCAGCATCTATGGCTGGCATCTTCAGAGAAAATTTCTCTGAAGATGCCAGCCCCAGATGCTGGTTAAACGTCAGAAAGAAACTCTTCTAGAACATGGCCACACAGCCCAAAAAAACCACAAAAAACTACAGATGCCGGCCATGAAAGCCTACGACTTCACAACTCAAATTCAGTTGATGAGTAAACCGCTAAGTCATAATAATAATAATTTAGAACAAAACACACACAAACGTCTTGAGGTGCTTTTGATTTAATCTCATTGGACTCTTTTAGACTCTGTGTCTGGATATTTTTGAATGTAAAAATGTTCTGCAGATTTCCCAGGCTATTAGTTTAATTAATCAACTCTTAACTCAGTTAATCAACATTTTAACTCCTAATGGATTTGGAAAAGATTGATCTCAGATGTTTTATTCTCCTTACATACAAAACACCATCAAATTTCTCAGCCAGTTCCTTGCATATTAGATCAAATAATCCTCATTCCAGTTTGATACTGGGCACAATGGGCAGATTCCAGTGTTGTTCTGTTGACGCTTGAACTACCCTCTCATCTGTACCCTCAAAAGCTGTTCTAGGAAAGCCCTAGAATATCTCTGTATCTGCAGTAAACTACCATGTTTTCCCACACTACACATTTACATGGTACAGATTCCTGTAATTTGTAGTTCAGTGAAGTAGTTAGATTTCTCTGCTAGAGAGTTCTAGTCCACTTCTCTGAACTCTACGGCACAGAGCTCTCTAGCAGAGGATTTGCCAAACTATAAGTCCAAGGAATCCATGCAAAGGAACCATGATGGTTAAAGTGGGATCAAACTGGGATAACTGTAGCGCAGATACACTCCCAAGTTTTCAGCCAGTGTGAGAAGCTGAAGTGGGATGGGGGAGAGGCAAGTATTTTTAGCAATAGCAATAGCAAGTACATTCTATACCACTTATCGGTGCATTTAAGCACTCCCTAAGCGGATTACAATGTGTAAGCTATTTGCCCCCAACAAGCTGGGTATTCATTTTAACAATCTACGGAAGTATGCAAGCCTGAGTCGACCCTGAGCCCCTGACTGGGATTGAACTCACAATCTTGTGGTTTGTTGAGTTATTGGCTGCAGTATGGGCATTTAACTACTGCGCCACCCTTCAAGGATTCCATTGGATGGAGCCATGGCATTTAAAGCGGCATCAAACTGCATTAATTCTACAGTGCAGATGCAGAGTCTCTGGAACAGCAGTAAACAACCTTGCTCCTTCTTTGCTTTAATGCAACACAATCTGACTCTAGATATCAAGCTTATATTTGTTTGACAGTTTCGGATAGATTTCTTCCCCCTTGTAAGAAGACGGAAGTTGAAGCAGAGGCTGGTGGCAAAAGAGCATACATAAAGTGACTGTAGCAACTTCAAAAGCAGTTAGTTAAGAGTGTCTTTGAAGCTGCTGCACTTACTAGCAGCTCAACCCCACTGCTCTTATTCCCCTGCCACCCCCCCCTTATTTTGAAAATATGTGATGTAGAATTAAAATCCCTTTCTTTTAAGTTAATTTCTCTCCCTGAATACAATTAGGAGGAGATCTATGAAACAAGAAACAAAAACAGTTAAGAGAGAAAAATGATTTTCCATGGATGTGAGTTATAAAGAGCTGACAACAAATGCACTGACATGTACTGAAAAATCAGATCTGTTCAGATCAAACATAGTCCGTCCAGCTCTCAACTTCATCGAGGCATTTTACTTGGAAGAATTAAAAATGCCTCCTTAGAGCTCCGTTTGCCCTGAGCAATGTATGCAAAAGTTTTTGAAATGAAGGAATGGAAACACCCATCACTTTAAACACAAAATACAGAATTCCACTCAAAACCATTATATAATAAATATATATAAAATCTGAGAGGACAAAATAGGCTTTGCACAATGATGTAATTCCCCTAATTATTCTTTTCTCTCTTTCTTTCTTTCTTTCTTTCTTTCTTTCTTTCTTTCTTTCTTTCTTTCTCTCCCTCCATCTTCCTCTGCCCATTTCTATTTCCACTTGTGTAAAAATACAAAATAATAATAATATGGGGAGACAGAAGCTCTTCTGAAATTGGGCCACCAAAACTCCTGTGCGGTGGAGCCTCCTCAAGAATGATGGATCAGAAGCATACTATTTTTACAATTTTTAAAAGCTTTTTCCCCGTTTTAATTCACATTGTAAGCCACTTCAGGTCCCATATTGGGAAAGAGCCAGTTTGGCATAGTGGTTTGAGTGTTGGGCTACAACTCAGGGTTCAATTTCCAGCTTACCCACCAAACCAGAGTTCAATTCTCAGCTTGGCCAGGAAACCCATGGGGTGACCTTGGGCAAGTCACATTCTCTCAGCCTCAGGGGAAGGCAATGGCAAACTTCCTCTGGACAAATGTTGCCCAGAAAGCCCCACCAGACAGTTGCCTGGGAGGGCGGTGTCACTATAAGTTGGGAATGACTTGAAAGTACACAACAAGAACAGTTGGGAGAAAAGATAGGATATAAATCAGCTACATGAATAAATATTAAATGATCAAGCCCTTAAAAAATTAATACAGTATAGGAATAATAAAGACTCCCTGCAGTCTAGGTTGCACTTACCTGGAAGTAAGCTACATTGAAAACACGGAGAAAACTTCTACGTTTTTGTAAAATTCTTCATATTTAAGGATATTTGCATGATAACGGATGGGAAAGGTAATTTACTTTCCTGCTGAAAGTACATGCAAGTAGGCAAAATTAATAACAACTTGCCTGCTGTTCTCAAAATCTATTCTAGGGATCCTGCCTGAAAAAGATGTTTATAGCTGCATCTGCACTGCAGAAATAATGCAGTTTGACACCGCTTTAACTGCCATGGCTAAATGCTATGGAGTCCTCAGATTTATTATTTGTTGTGGCACCAGAGCTCTTGGACAGAGAATGCAAAATATCTCCTAAAACTAGAAATCCCATAATTCCATAGCATTGAGC
Organism: Phrynosoma platyrhinos; assembly: GCA_020142125.1. Classification (NCBI taxonomy): domain Eukaryota; kingdom Metazoa; phylum Chordata; class Lepidosauria; order Squamata; family Phrynosomatidae; genus Phrynosoma; species Phrynosoma platyrhinos. Next base: position 11,596,269 of record CM034706.1, read on the forward strand.
CATGGAAGTTAAAGCAGTGACAAACTGCATTACTTCTGCAGTCTAGATGCAGCCTATGACATATGATAACCCTCCCTATGGAGAATGAACAAACATAGCTTGCTTCATTAGTAAATATCATAGAAGACAAAAACCTGCAAGTTTATTCTTCCGGTACGGAAATAGAAACCCTATTTTAAGGCTGTTTCCTGCACAAAACAACGAGGCGTGAATTTTGAGCAGAATAAATCCAAGTTTAAGAATAAGCTTTGAAAGCTGTGTGGTTTTTGTAGTCCTTTTTGTAGTGGGAAGAAAATTGATAAAATTACTCACTGCTTCCTTTAAGAACAAACTTAGCAAAGAATAACATCCTTACTGCTTAGCATTTCAGCAGTGTATCTGTTCATTTTCACTGATATATCTCATATCCTCTGGTCTCAGAGTCCGATAGTGTCACAGAAATATAGGCCTGTGTGCATAGACTGGTATCATCCTGTTACCTGAAACATAACTAGTTTCTTTAGAACTACTCAAAACTAAACTAAAGCAAGAATGCATGATATATCTAAAAGGACCTCTCTGTAGCAGATCTCAGCAGAAAAGATTTTGATCTGTTATAATCACATGTTTTCAGTTTGTTCTCATACATTTTATTATATGACATTTGCACACCTACTGACAATTTTGCAATGTCAACTTTTTAAAAAAAGGTTTAGTTTTCTTTTAATGCCCAGGAAAATGTGGTGAGAACAATCAGCTACCTTGCCACTATCTTGTTTTCCAAATAGTTTTATCAATGCAGCCATCAGATATTTTACCTCTCTCTTTATGGTGACAGCACAATTTAATTTACCCAGATCTACAGAATACCCTTCCTTGTCTTCTTCTCTCATTTTTTTAAAAAATGATATACTTGTATAGCTTCTACACCTTCAAGTTGCATTCTGTAATTCTCTAACCCTTGGACAAATATACTGTCAGTCTGGATACTTAAATATTACAAAGCAAATTTCAAAAGTGATGTACTTGTCATTGTGAAATAGCACAACATATAGGTTGTTGCACAAATATAGAGCCTAGGAGCTGCATCCCAGAGAATAGCTGGGAGATGATGCTGAACTCAACTAATTCTCTCTACTGCAAGAACAGAACTTATTTAGCAAAGCAATCTTTCTCCAATTTAATATCTTCCAGATGTGTTGGATTACAACTCACACAATCCTCAAGCAAATTGGGCAATAGTCAACAACGATCAGAGTTGTAATCCACCAGCAATGCTGGATTAAAACATGCTGAGGCCCTGAATTATGCAGCTCTCCAGATATTGTTGGATTTCAACTCCCATCATTCTTCACCATTGGCTCTGCTGGCTAGGACAGCTGGGAATTGGATTCAACCAATATTTGGAGGGTTATAATTAACCCACATATGCCCTAAACCATGGCAAATGTAACAGGTATTCCTACTGTTATCAAAATATGTATTATTTTAGCAATTATGTAAATGTTTAAAATTAGTGTATGTGTGTGTATAAAACAATTGCAGGACCTTATTCATCAGAGGCCCTTATCTAAAGCATATTTAGTTAATGCCTAAAACCAACACTTTGCACTAGATTGGGAAAGACCGAGCCAAACTCTGGATTTGTCTTTGAGCTCAGCTGAACTAAAAACACTCATTGGAGGACATATGAAGTGGAGAATTTGGCACAAGAGGAGTTAAATATCCTCTCCTCACCAGCAGTTCTCCCCTGTAACTGGCCCCCACCATATTCCACATTATCTCAGCAAACCTGGAGCTGAAACCTTTGCACAGATAACATTTGTTTTGGCAGATAGAGTCCTGCTGGTGGATTGCATGTCCCTGGGCATTTTGCCAGGCCTAGACTTTGGTATCAGCTGGTCTTGGCTGAAAAGAACAAAAAGAAACAGTAGGGGAAAGTGACTTGCACGACACAAAATTCTGGATTGCTTATTGCTGGACGTCCACATTGAACAAGTTGTGCTTCATTGGCTTCGTTCTCGTTCTCTCTCTGGTTATATGCATATAAGAACCCTTGGTGCTGCTTTATTGGGCATCTTAAAGGAGATGTATCTGTAGTTAGGACTTTCAGAGGGCTTCCCCTGATCCAAGTGCTGGTTATGACTTTTAAGATCTATGGATTACATCCAAGTGCTAGTTATGACTTTTAAGATCTATGGATTACATCCTTCAGATGTCCTGGCTCAGGTCCAGGACATCTGAAGGAGCGTGTTCTCCCTTATGAACCATCCCATGTTCTGAGATCTGCTGGGGAGGTCCAGCTCTCTGTCCCACCACCACATCTGGTGGGAACATGGGAGAGGACCTTCTTCCTTCCCTCCCAGTTGTTGGGATGACAGGGCCCCCCTACTCTGCTTTACATTCAACTTTGGCTAGGAGTAGGCTAGATTAAAAGTGTGTGTCTCTCTCTATGTGTGTGAGTGTTTGAATGACAAGCAGTGAACAACTGTGTTTGGTACTTAATGTATACAAGTTGAGTCTCCCTTATCCAAAATTTTAAAAACAACAACAACTCACAAACAAAATATTTTTGTTGGTTCAGCATACACAAACTTTGTTTCATGCACAAAACGTAAAAATATTGTATATACAATTACTTTCAGGCTATGTTGAAACACACAAAAAAATTGTGTTTAGACTTGTGTCCCATCTTCGAGATATCTCATTAAGCACATATATGCAAATACAGGTATTCCAAAATCCAAAAACTAAAACTAAAAATAAAAATCTGAAATCCCTAACACCTCTGTTCCCAAGCATTTCAGATAAGGGAAACTCAATCTGGAACACATAATGACATCCTCAGGAGCTATCACTATGGACCTGGGATGATTCTGAATTGGCAACCCTTGGCAACCATAATCCATGGTTTACACTACAGTGTCATAAGATTGCACTCAATAAATGGCTGCCATCTGGATCACCCCTTCCAGTTCGGAGTTGTCCAGAGTAATCCAAGTTTCTCTTTCTTCATTAATAGAGTCCTGTTGGATGGCTGGTGAAATGAAGGGTCAACTCCAGATCCCACAAATTACTTTTGGGTTCATTTCTTGATCTCTAAAAGAATCAGCAAAGCTAATGATGTTTTGATGCCTTTTTTTTAGAGAGAAAAAAAGAGTTTTTCCTAGTTCTAGTGAGCATTTAAAGGCCTTAATCTTTCTTTTTGGCACAATCTTATTTTTCATTTGCTTAAACTAGTCTATTTTTTACCTTCCTGAAGCAAATTAGGCTTCATTGACACTGTAGAAATAATGTAGTTTAAGGGCTGTAGCGCCATCCTATGAAATCTTATTTTAATGTGTACATTTTATATGACCTTTTAAATTGATGTGTGTTTTGATAAGTGTTTTAACTGATGTTTTTTGTTAATGGTTGTTGTCTCACCTTGATCCATGGGGAGAGGTGAGTGAGGAGGAGGAGGAGGAGGAAGAGAAGGAAGAAGTTTTTTTACAAAGCCATTAGCTTTCTCTGTCAAAAATGTGGGTGCTTCACAAAATGACAAATCCCAGGATTCCATAGGATGTGCCATGGCAGTGAAAGTGGTGTCAAACTGCATGATTTCTACCATGTAGGTGCACCTAATCTGTAGAACTGGTTGTCAGATTAAAGGCCAGTGAAACAGATTTCTTGGTTGGCAGCTGATGTTGTAGCCAAATGGAAAAGATAGTAATTGTAATTAATCCCTCCACATTTGTAGGTTAAGCATTTGTGGATTTGATTATTCATTGATTACCAGAGTGATGTATTTAAGTCCTCTACTCCAAATCTCAAGTCGAATATCCAGCCCTTGAAAGATGCTTTCAAGTCAAATCTCATGCTGAGTGTCCAGTCTGGGAGCCAACGTTTAACAGAAAAAAGGGCCGGCTTGAGTCCAGGTCAATAGACTTGAGTCTACATCACTGGGTTGATGTATTTGTCACTATCTTCACTGCTGCCCTATGCCAGTTTAACAGGGACCTTGAAAACACTGGTGTTGCTGGAAGGAAATCAAACTGGTTGGGTGGCTGGTCTGGCCACATGCATTCCCTTGCTCACTGGCATAGGTTGGTAGGGGGGAAGGGGATGGGATGGGGAGAATGGTGAACGCATTCCCTTGCTCATTTGTGTGGGCAGATGGAGGGCAAGGAGATGGGATGGGGAGCACGAGGAGGAAGGGCACGCATATTCCCTTTCTCACTCACTTGTGAGGGCCAACTATACAGTGGTTCTTCCACATTCACTGGGTTTAGGGGTGAAGGACCCCCATGAATGTGGAAAAACTACAAATGAAAAATGCTACCCTTTTTACCTAAAGAACACTGCTCTGGGAATCTCAAGGTCCTCCAGTGCAACTCTGTGGTCAGCATCTGTTGATCACAGAATCATATTGAAGGACCTACAAATGCCTAGAGAAGTGCTTTCTCTGGGAACTTCTAGGTTCTCCAGCACAACTCAATGGTCGACCTCTGGCAGAGTTGCACTGGAAAACTTAGCGATTTCTAGAGAGAATATACAGTATTAATCAAAACCCCAAATAATCAAATCCACAAAAGTCAAAACCACAAATATGGGGCCAGCTACAATTCACAGTGCATTACTGTCAATAAGTCCCATTGAGCTTAAATAGAGACATCTTGACTGCTAGGGGATCATACACTTCTTTAGAAATCCAACCCTGATAACTTATCTCATCCCTGCCTTCATCATGAGTCCCTTTCATCTCAATCTTGGTTAGGACTTATCTAGTTTTATTGGCAAGGCCCGTAAGTTTATCTAGCGGTGTGCAGGGCTTGTGCAAGCTCTAGATTAGACAGGGCAAATATTTAATATGCTGGAAAATGAAGGGTTTCTTCTTGCCTTGAGATGATTGGAAACAAATAGGCACAGCAAAGCTAAAGGAGGTATATTGCAATTATATTTGCTCAAAGACATCTGTTGTTTTTCTTTTCCCATCTCTCTTTTGCCTCATCTGCTGAAACATGTTAGTCTTGTGTATAAGTACTTGCCTGCTTACCAGCGGTGATAAGAAATTCCATCCAGATGAGTGAGCGGCCCTGTTCTGTGTCTAATACAAGATAGCAAGTGAAATGTCAGAAGAGATACCCCCCCAAAAAAGAAAACCTTGCCAATGAAAGCTTAGAAAGGAGTTTGGGACCTTTGGGACTGTAATTCCCAGTATCCCCAAGCCACTAGTCATACCAGTTAGGGCACTCTGGGAGCATGGTTGGCAGGCATCACAGGAGTGTTCATGGGACACTTTGAAAAAACTTATTGGAAAGGAACTTTGAAATGATGAAAGTAAGAAGTAGGCATGGTTTAAACATATGAAAAATAAGACCATGCCAAATGGAAAGATTAAGACCTTTAAAAATGCTCAATAAAACCAGGGCAAACTTTTTTGTTTTTGTTTTTTGCTTTTCCTGAAAAGAAGACAAACAAAGCATCATTAGCTTTGCTGATCCTTTTAGAGATGAGGGAAAGAACACAGCAGAGATGCAAATGATTTCCCATTGTATAATGGGGAGGGGATTTTTAATTGTGTTTAATTTTTTATTAAGGTATTTTAACTCAATTATCTTTGGAGGCTGCCTTGGGCCCCATTTCCAAAGGCAGCATATAAATTAAATTAAATTAAATAATTAAAATTAACTTGTGAAAAATTGCTTAGTAGTCTGATTTATATTGTGAGCCAGAGGTCAGCAAAGTGCAGTTCATGGGGCTCATGTGGCCCTGAAATTGCTTTCATGATCCTTTCCCATGCTCAAAATCCCTCCCCTTGATTTTTATGCAATAACAGTTCTGTGTTCAAAGAGGATGCAAGGCCTCTAAAGATCCAGAAAGTCAAAAATTAAATCAGCAAGTTATTGAGGCACAATTTTTAGATGCTGCCTTGGATCCCATCCTGGTGGACAAAGGTGAGGTATAGATGCAAGAAAATAAATAAATAGGCAAATATCTTTTTTATATAAAAAAATCCACAATTTCTGGGACTGGCTTTTTAAAAAATGAATACAAAAATGCTTTTTTAAAAAATTAAAAAATTAAAAAAAAGGCTACATACATTTTTTTTTGCAAGATTAAAATACAAAGTCTCAACTTTATAGCCTGATTCAGATTGGTTTATTTCAATGGGAGTAGATCTACTGAATTTTTGAATGATGAGTCAACAGATAGATAATTCCTACTGCTTCAATGGGTTTACTTTAGTTGCAACTAACAATAGGTTTCAGGCCTCTATAAATGAATGATGAGATGAAAATGAAAGTGTGATTTAGGGAAATCAAGACTGTAAACTTTTCAGAGCTGTACTTTTGACTGAAAAGGAAAAACAAAGTGTAGTCACAAATGGTGAATACTATACTCAACTGTAAGTTGACTTCATGAGGGCAGGTTTTGGAGCCAAAATCATGGATTTTGATATGACCCATAGATAAGCCAAGGATAAAAATTAGGGGCATATCATAGAGGATCTAAAGGATTAAGCAAACGAAAAGAATGCCAAAGAACGTACAAAATGCCAGCAGGTATAACTATTTGTGCTCACACTAAAGGCTGGATGGATGAGAGATTAGAAGGGAGTCAGTGCTTCCAGGACAGATTACAATCTTGCCTTTCACCAGGTGATCATTCCCTTTTTGAATAAGATAACTTACATTGACCCATGGATAAGTCAACTCAGGGTTTTTTGGGGTCATTTTTTTTGTCTAAAATTTCTAGACTTCTACACGAATACACATAGTAGTCACAGGAAAAACCCACAAAAAATGTAGCCTCTCTCATGTCATACCAGTGGGCTTCATTTTAACGTCTCTTTCCTCTTCTGGCGGAGAATACTTTTGACCTGGGCTTGACAGCTTGATCACAACACTGGGTAAAGCTTCGGAAGCCAAAGAACAGAGAGATCATCTCTCCGCAAGCCGTGCCCAAGTAAGTGACTCCCACAGCACATTCAAAAGTCACGTCAGCCAAGGATTAGAAGAGCAAGTGACTGGACAAAGCTGTTGAATAATCATCTTAGCCTTCCCAGCAGCCAGGGAGAGAGCACAAGAAGGGATAAATCACTTTCTAGCAGCAAGGGAATCAAGAGCCTTTCACATAGATGAGGCATCAGTGTTTCTTGGGACAAATACAGTTGGCCTTCTGTATCCACAGATGCCTTATCCATGGATTCAAGCATCCACGGCTTGGAATAGATTAAAATGTATATATAAATTCCAAAGAGCAAACCTTGATTTTGCCATTTTATATCAGGGACATCATTTTACGGTACCATTGTATTTTGTGGGACTTGAGTTTCCACAGATTTTGGTATCCACAGGGGATCCTGGAACCAAACCCCAAAGGATACCAAGGGCCCCCTGTATCCTACATCCTCCAACCTGTACCCCTATGTTATAGCACATGCAGGACACATGCAGCCAAGCAACATCAGAATGTGGTCAAGATGCCAAAAATTATTGAGGAGGAAGGCACAAGCTAGGAGAGACTGCAAATGTTTGCTTTTGCCTGAGCCTACTAGGAAGTGACCCCCTCACCTCCTCTCATTGAGGGTGCATCTGCACTGTAGAGGTAATGTAGTTTGACACCACTTTTATCTCCATCCTAAGGAATCCTGGGATTTGTAATTTTATAAGGTCTTTAGCCTTTTCTGCCAAAAAGTGCTGGTGCCTTGCCAAATGACTAATCCTAGGATTCTGTAGGATGGAGCCATGACAGTTAAAGTGGTGTCAAATTGCATTACTTCTGCAATGTAGATGCATCTTCAGTTAACTGAATTGCACTTTGAACTTATTTTGCAGCAACTGAAGTAAGCTGAGGAAAAAGCATGAAAAGTGGGAGGAGGAGACCAAAACTGGGACATTTGGGACAACAAAGGATTAATTGGGACCAAATCAGAACAGTGAGAGGATATGAAACCCCCCTCCTCATTACTGTTGTTGATAGGAAATAGGGACAACTTTCTAAATCTCTATTGTTCTGCCCTTTCAAATGCTGAACCCTGTATATTTAAGAGAGAGAGAGAGAGAGAGAGCAAGAGAAAGCTGTGGCACAGGGCTCAGGGTACATTATAACATTTTTTAAAAAACATATCAATGAACAGTGAAAAAGTTTCAACACAATACAATAAAATCAGAGGGAGGATTAGATGGCAAAAACAGAGCTCACTGTAAAGGAGTCTGGAAAAGTTGCTTTTTAAGGCTGCCACAACCTAGCATGGTTGAGGAGGATCCTGGGAACTGTTGTTTTTAGATATAAATCTTCACATGTTTGGGATCTGTCTTAAAAAAAAATTCTTCAGCTGAACGAATGCTTGCCAGAATTAAGGTATTTCATCATATAAGGAATAGGGAATCAGTTGAATCCTTTGCAATAATCATGGTGCCATCACTGCAAAGACCCTGCCTTGCATCCTAACCAACCACTTGTCAGCCAGCCTAAGTCCATGAAGAAGGGCTTTTTCTTCTGCCCAGTCATTTCAGGATAGCAGATAGTCCTGATAATATCTTGATCCCAAGGCATTTAAGACTTTATAGAGAACCACTATCACTTGGATTGTGCCTGGAAGCAAACTGACAAGTGCTGGAGTTAGTGCAAGCTTTCATGGATGGGCATCAACCAACACTTCTGCTGCTGGAGTCTGGAGCAGCCAAAGTTTTTGAGGGCAGCCCATATAAAGCACTTTGCTGTAACCTATTTTTCTTGTAATGAAAGCAGCAGTCAGAACAAGCGGGGGGTCCTTTCACCTTACACACTATAGAATCATAGTTGGAAGAGACCTCAAGGTCCACCAAGTCCCACTCCTTGACATGCAAGAATACACAAAACATGCCATCCAGCTCCTGCTTCAAAACCTCCAAAGAAGCAGACTCCACTACTCTTTGAGGCATTGTATTCCACTGTCAAACACCTCTTACTGTCAGGAAGTTCTTCCTAATGTTTATGTAGAATCTCTTTTCCTGTAATTTGATTTCACCTTAACTGCCGTGGCTGCATTCTGTGGAATTCTGGAGTTTGTATTTTAGTGAGGCCCTGGAACACACTGTCTGTGAATTCGAAATGCCCCTCTCTACACTACAAATCCCAGGATTCCATAAAATGGAAACATGGAAAATTAAGTGTAATTATACCACTATAATTTGCACTGTAGTGCTATAACTGCGTAATGTAAAAGGGTCCCTAGACTCTTTCGGCATTTCTCTTTCTGAGCTGATGGTCAGCTTTGAGTAACTCTGATCCTGCAGTCTTCCACATTCCAGTCTATCACACATTTATACATGCAAGCATGGGCAGGAAAGCTGTTTCAGCCCGAGGGACAAACTTAATTTCTGAGAAATTCTCTGGAGCCACATACCAGTGGTGGGTGGTGCCAAAAGCAAAAGGTTATGACCAAAAGTTACCACTTTTTTTTTTTTAAATAAAGTTCCCACTGGCATCTTTAGGAGAGGCATTTCAACAACAACAAAAATGTGGTTACCTTTTCAAAATGGGGGAAATACACCTTACAAAACCTGGCGAACCACTGAAAGATTGTGTCACAGGAAAGGGGGCATCGCTATCTGGAGGACCATGGAAGCCTGGATTTGAGGAGGGCCAAATTTTCACCATCAGGGTTTGATGTTTCTCACTCTGTCTTATAATAACATTGATATTCAACAAGCTAAATAGCCACAAAATAAGGCTTGGCATCCTGTTAGAGACCTATGGAAGTGGAAGTTCAATGCACACTTGCGTAAATCACTTTTGGAGCCATTGTAAAAGTTTGAATTCTCTATGGATTGTGCAGTGGCCAAATTCCACCCAGCTTTTAAGCTGCTGCAGCCCTGCCCTTGCCTTTTCCTAGCTGGTGGAGAGCGGTACAGTGTGATGGAGCAGCATCCAACTAGGTCAGGGATGGGCAAAGTATGGTCCATGGACCACATGCAGCTTCTGGACTCCATACTTATAACTGCTCAGGCCTCACCCCTAGTACTCAAGACACTTCATTGAAAAATAAAAAGGTCTGATTTTTGTCCCCAAGCCCAAAGCTCTTCAAATGAGTGAAAACACATTAAAATACCCACTCTATCTCTACAAGCAACCCAGAACCCTAATAACACATTTCCTGGCACCATTTTGAGAGGGTCTGTGGAGGAGAAAAGAGGTGTGCCCATAGGGCATTCTGGGAAAAAAATAGGTCTCTGCCCCCCACACCCCACCCCAGGTGTCCACCTCTGCTATAGCTGGACCTACAGCAATGTCATGATTCTCCATGATGTTTGGAAGATCCTGGAGGATGCCTGTTGCTGAGCTCATCCAGCCACTACTCTCTCTTTGCTTTCTACTGGTCAATAAATGGCTGTGTTTGTGGGATGGTGGTGCAGAAGCTTAAAAGATGGAATTGGGATGTGTGAGCATGTCCAGAGGATGGAAATCAAAATTGTGAAAGGTCTGGAAAATCATAAAGCCCTATAAGAAATGGCTTAGGGAGCTGGGTATGTTTAAGTTGAAGAAGACAAGGTTAAGAGGACATGCTAGCCATGCTTAAATATTTGAAGGGGTGTCATATTGAGGAGGGAGGAAGCTTGTTTTCTGTAGCTCCAGAGAATAGGACCTGGAGCAATGAATGCAAACTACATGAAAAGAGATTCCACCTAAACATTGGGAAGAACTTCATGACAGTAAGAGCTGTTTGACAGTGGAAGACACTGCCTTGGAGGGTGGTGAAGTCTCCTCCTTTGGAGGTTTTTAAACAGATGGTTGGCCATCTGTGGGGAGTGCTTTGATTGTGTATTTCTGCATGGCAGGGGGTTGGACCTGATGGACCTTGTGGTCTCTTCCAACTCTGATTGTATGAAGGAGCAAAGGTATTGTAGTTGTGCCTGTACAGAATGTTATGATACGTCTCCCAATTCAAGATCTTGGCCAAAGTTTTGGGGTTATGCCATTGTATCCACTCTTGCAGAATAATCCACTAAAATTACTGGGGTGGTGAGAGAAGAGTAGTGGTTTAGCTTGAGAGCCTAACTAGAAACTAAGGAGTGTAGCCTTTGCTGGCTTCATCTGCCTACTTTCAGATTGTTGAACCAAAAACGGTTTAGCCTAGCTGACAATCTAAATACTGTAATAAAAATAAGAACTCCAAGGTGACATATCTGAAATTACTAACAGGAGGGGGGAGGGAATGGGTAGGGTGGGAGCATCGAGTTACTCTTCTTGAAAAAGCATGTTTCCATTCGTACACTGTCAACCTGATGTGAGTTGGAAGAATGACATTTATCAGGGCTTCTGTAAACCTGCAGAGAGTACGATTGCTTTTTTAAAAAGATATCTCAAGTAGAAGATAGAAATAGCAGGTGTGAAATGGGGAGCTTTCCAAGCTGCCATTAAAAGTGCCCACCACTGGGAACTTTGTGGTAATATCCAGCCACAAAAATAAATAATTTTAAAAATTAAGATATTCCTTTTGGAGAACTACAGCTTTTAGAATGCCACAATCAGCATTCTTATAGCTGTGTAGACCAAACCCCATAACTTTTCCAAGTACTGTGTGACGGATATAAAAGTGAACACTGCAAGGAAACCATGCTCATTGAAGCATTCACCTCTTGCGGGATTGTGGGAGTTGTTGTCCAAAAATTACTTTTCCAAGCTCTAAAGCACAGACACGAAAAGGTGAACTTGGCAAGAAATGAGATGTGTGGTTGCTGCTGAAGCAAAAAAAGGGGAACCCCCAGCTGAACCTCTCACCAAACCAAACTACAAGGGAGATGGTGAAACAGTATAATGAAACTATGGATGGCCAAAAATGATGTCTTCTAAGGTTTTTACAATTATGTTATATTCTACAGTAGATTTAAAACGTATAACAGACAATTAACTAGTTTCTACATACATTTATAGAAAAAGTTATTGCAATAATATCAATTGACAAGACTTATGAAAAAGTTCATGTAGTGAAATTCTTGGTGAGTCCAACTGTTTTCCTGGATCCAAAACTATGACAGAATTTGATCCACTCCTGTATTCATCCATTTGAAGCATAGGCTACTATGCCAATGATGATACATACTGAACTTTTTAGAGCCTTATCACATGTGAAGAGAAAGCCAAAATGGAGCTTTCTCCATGCCTTACTGCATGATGTAGAGGTTAAGTTCTCTTCCTGCAGGAGACGGTCATGAAAGCGTGCCTTTTGTCGAATGGATTTTTCCAGCTAGGCAAAAGATGCACTTTTAAAATTGTCTTCTGTGGGAAGATAATGTAAATTATGTGACGTCATGCAGTAAGGCACAGAGAAAGCCACTACTCTCTGGCTCCATTTCCACTTTATTTTCTCATACAATACAGCTCCTAGTTGGTTCAACTGCATTCCTTGAGTCTATACTTCTTGAATTGATTCAACTGAATTCCTTGGAATGGCACTCTTTGAGATGGCTATTCCCAGGATGTTATGGCCATTTTGTGACCCTTCATCAGATCTCAAGGGCCATCTGCCTTGCATGATATATAACCAATGCACTGTTGAGAAATAGCATGTGTTTAAAGATCTCCGAAGAAGTAAAGAAAGAAGTTCTTGGAAGACAACTCCCAGAATCCCCAGCCAGCATAACTAATACTGTGGCTGGGGATTCTGGGATTTGTTGTCCTCAAATAACTTTTCTAAGCTCTTCATGTACTTAAGCTCAAAAGGTACAGAATATCATGTTAACTGGAGCAATGGGAGGGGAGGAAGGAGCCTCCTGTTCCTTTTTGAAACCAAATATGCATTCTGCTTTTTTTTTTTAAAAAAAAAGGTGACATTTTAAAGACTAACTTGCTTAGTACAGCATAAGCTTTGGTGGGCCACAGATAACCCATTAGAGTAAAGTTCTTTGAACCCTTGTCCATAAAAATGTATGCTATTCCAACTGTCTTAGGGGGAATGCAGATGGGTGGCCCTGGAAACAGAGGATTGAGGCTGAGTCTGCGGTCGTGTCAGCCCCGATCCTTCCTTTGGCTACCTTGGAAAGGAGTGCCAAAATGATGCTCCTTTCAGAGGCGGCAAATA
>CM034706.1:11612244-11624068 GCA_020142125.1 Phrynosoma platyrhinos
CCCTACTCCAAAACTCTGGATAACCTCTCCCAGCGACTTCATGTACATGTTAAATAGCATAGGGGATAACACAGAACCCTGAGGGACCCCACAGACCTAGTTGCCAGGGGTTCGAGCAGGATTCCCTAGCATTTCTGGGTTTGTCCCTCCAGGAAGAACTGAGCCACTATAAAACAGTACATCCAAGTCCCATCCCAGAGAGGAAGCCCAGCAGGATACCATGATTGATGGTATTGAAAGCCGCTGAGAGGTCCAGTAGAACTAACAAGAGACACGCTCCCCCTGTCCAGTTCCCTGTATAAGTCATCCACCAAGGTGACCAAGGCTGTCTCTGTTCCATAGCCAGGCCTGAAACCAGATGGAAATGGATCTAGATAATCCATTTCATCCAGAAATCCCTGGAGTTGGGAAGCCACCACATGTTCCAAAACCTTGCTCAAAAATGGTAGGTTGGACACTGGCCAGTAATTATTCATTATTGTGGGATTCAGAGATTTTTTTTTTTAAAACAAAGGCCTCACAAATGCCTCCTTTAGCCAAGATGGAACTCTGCCTTGCTGTAGGGAGGTACTGACTACTTCCATTACCCATTCAGCCAGTCCCCCTCTGGCCTGTTTAATAAGCCAAGAATGACAAGAATCCAAGATACATGTGTTGGCTTTTACCTCCCTGAGACTCCTGCCCACATCATCAGGCTGCACAAGTTGAAAAGTATCCATTAACACTGGACAGACAGGTGCCAAAGTTATATTCACTGGCACTGTATCAGCTGTAGCATCCAAGTCAGATGTTGGATATGTTCCATACTGTTGAATCTGTACATGTTGTTCTGTAGAGGGAGAATCAGACTTTCCCATATTTGCCATCCTCGTACCCCAACCAGCTGGGTATATGTCTGTTTCAAGCTATAGGTCCTTCAAAGCCTTTGTTCTTGTTAACAATCTGTAAGCACTTAGAAGGAAATGCCGTGATCTCTAAAAGTCAACATGGGTTTCTCAAAAGCAAGACATGTCAGACTAATGTTATCTTGTTTTTTGGCAGAGTTACAAGCTTAGTAAATGAAGGGAATGTTGTGATGTAGCTTACATTGTTTCAGTGAGGGCTTTGACAAGGTCCCCCATGATATTCTTGCAAAAAAGCTTAAAAAGGGTAGGCAAGTAAAGGAAGATAGGAATTACATAGATTGGAACTAGATATACCAGAGATAGTCAATGAGGACAAAAGAAAGGGTTAATGTTAATGGGAAATGTAAATAAGAATTTGTTCTGCTTTTTTGTGAATGGAAAAATGATTTTTTGGTTTAAATGAAATAAGAACGAATAAGCAAGATTTAACAGATACTTAAAGTATCAATTTACATATTGAGAGAAAGCTTTAATATAATCAATGTACTAATCAGTAGAAGTTAAAGGAAGTCAAATGTGTTGATTGTGATTGATGACAGAAAGAATGAATAATGTATGAGGTATGGGTAGTGGGGGTGATAAGGTGTGGGGTGAGAGGAGGGGTTATGTTTTGTATGTTTAGTGTGTTATGTGTGTTTTTATTGACTATAATAAAATTTATTTTAAAAAAAAGGGAGGTAGGCAAGACAATTCAACAGTTAAATGGATCTATAGCTGGTTGAGAGACTGAACCCAAAGGGTGCTCACCAATGACTTCTCTTCATCCTGGAGAGAAATAACTATTGGAGTGCCACAGAGTTCTGTCCTGGACCCAGTGCTATTCAACATCTTTATCAATGACTTGGATGATGGAATAGAGGGCATGCTAGAAAACAAGCTAGAAAAGGAAGCTGATGCCATAGAGGACAAGATCAAAATTCTAAATGTCCTTAATGGGTTAGAGAGTTGGGCCAAAATAAACTTAAAACTTAGGAAGCATCTTGATTTTTATAGGGAGGCTTTATGCGCAGCGCAGAAATCTTTCTGTTCTGCACGTATTGCATCTGCAGAGTCTCACCGGGCAGAACTGTTTTTAAACAGAGGCTGGATGGCCATCTGTCAGGAGTGCTTTGATGGTATATCCCTGCATGACAGAAGGGGGGGGGGGGGACTGGATAGCTCTTGGGGTCTTTTCCAATTCTGTGATTCTAAAATACATAAAAATTAGCTTCATATATGTAAAATAGATGACAGTGTGGCTGAATTCCTAAAAGGAATTTTTCATCAAATACTATTACATTCATTAAAATCCCCACACATATTAATAACAAATCAATCCTCTCATACTCATACTTGATTCATGTGTGTTAGAAATAGACCATAAATATACTAAATTTGACCCTGTAAATCAGCATATTGTATTGTTTTAAAGCATTTTCAATGGGTGGATTTTTTTGGCTGAAATTTTAAAGGTGATGCTGAGGGATTGAAGGATCATTGGTAGACCCAAGAGCCACCCTGGCCTTGCTGCAAGCTACAAGTGGCTCACAGTCCATAGGATTTCAACTCCTGCTGTATTACAAGTTCTCCTGGAGCACTAACACAGCTGGCAAGCAGCTTTAGTGAATTTGTGGAATGCCTTAGCTCTTGCTTTTAAAAACCTGTAGCTTATTAATCATGCTCCTGCCACTTTTCTTGATAGGATCAAGTCCAGGAGTTGTTCTTTTCATTTCCATTTAATTTGTGCTGACCGAGGGGGCTGCTTTCCTTTTACACAAGTCAACATGGAAAAGGGCTTGTTCTTCCTTGAAGATGCTTCAGGCGATTGCAGATTTGGCATCAGCTGCAGGTGTGGTGAAAGATCATCTGGGCTAAGTGAGGGGGAAAACATAAAAAGACAAAACAACAACAACAATAACAACAACAATAAATTTATATCCCACCCCTCTGCTAAAGCAAAACAAAATATGGAGACTCCTTGATTATTCAGCAGAATTGGGGCAGACCCTGGTGAATGTGCTAAATTGATAAAAGTTGACATTTTGGAGGAAAAGGGGCACAGTTTAAATTTGCTGAGATGTGATTTTATGTTCATAGTGTGAGTTCTTATCATTTAATGTAAGGCAGGTAAAGTGCAGGCCTGGGGTGCATGTGACCCCAGCTATGTTTACATCTCTTTGCAAAAGTTATTTTGCAAAAGCTATTCTTGCAAAAGCTATTTTTTATTTTATTATTATTTTTATTTTTTGCATCTTTGATCCTCCCAAACCCCATGGACCATCCTATATTTGCCTCTCCAAGGGTGAATGACCTCTCTTGGAAGCTTCTAGGAGAATTAGCTCTTAGATCACAGGGAATCCCCTGTACTGTTTAACATTGATGAATACCCCATTTTCAAAACTAACCTACCAGACACTTTTGTTCTTTGGGGTGCTCATTGGCAGCCTGTGCAACCCACAGAGGAACCCAGGAGCAGAAAACTGGGCTCTGGGTCTGACTCACCCTATTTTAAAGTTAGCTCTAAGTTTGGACTATGAAATATTTCTCAATGCCACTGCTCTAAATTTTTGATCCCTCTGTCACTGCCACTTGCTCTTTTCCAGTGCATAGTTTTTCTACTTACTTATGTATTTCAGAGACAGCATCAGTAGAAAGGCAAGGAAGAAAATTTATTGATACCAGAGCTTGGAAAAGTTATTGCTGGCTAGTCGAGTCAAAGAGTTGTAGCCCCCAAAAGTAATGTTTCTGAACTCCATAAAAGGGACACTGTAGCTATAGATTATCAGATGGTGGAACGGGATGTCCTTGTCCCATCTTTCCCCCACAATTGCAGGAAGGGCTTTCAGATGGCGTCACGCTGATCTGGACATTGTCTCATCTGGGAAATGCTAGTGACTAATTGCACAAAAATTTCATATGACATCGCGCTGATCCTGTTATTGTCCCCTCAGGGAGGTGGAATTGTCTCATCCTTGCCCTTCATTTTGTATTAACAGAAGTGCACGTTAATGCAGTTCCATTTCACTGACAGGTTAATGACGGGATCCTTGTTATATGTGTGAATGTCTTCCATGTGATTGCTGTCACAGATGGGATAAGAATGGGAGAGTGATCTGCTATGCTCCTGTCCCGCATCTCATAATCTCCTATGACACAAGGGTATCTAGTAGCAGACTGGACTCCTGCTGGGATATCATGAAGACCTTGTTTGTTGACTCCACATGCATAGTTTGGAGCTGGTTGTCTTGGGGTCAAACATGGGCCTTGTCTCTATGGGCCAAACAATGGCCTGCTCTATCTTCTTGGCGGGAAGACCAGACAATGCACAACCCAAATCTTGGTTCTCTTATGAACAGACCAGACAACATCTGGCCTGTTCAGCACCAGAACAGGGGAATGCCTTTCTCAGAAAGGATTTTAAAAACTTACTACTTGATCCTGATTTTCCAGGATGTTCAGGAGCCCTCCTTTCCTAGCAGCTGTTTAAAATATGTCCTGCTGAGCTGCCTGGCACATCCACCACTTCTACTAGTCACTTGCCCTGAGATAAGAACGAGGTGCCCAGCCATGTGTTAGTTGCTGGGCACCTTGTTCTAACCTCAGAGCAAAACAACCCACAGCAGCAGCAGACACACCAGGAGGCTCAGCAGGACATACATAAATCAGCTGCCGAGCATTGGAAGCAGGGGACTTTGTAACAGGGGAAGGTCAGAGCATCTTTGAGGCCAGGATACTCCAGGTTGCCCCTGGCCAGTGCAGACAAAACCATGGTTACTGGATTTGTGAACTCTTATGGATAACAAGATCAGATTGGACCTTATCACACAGGGTCTAAAGCAGAGATAATCCAAAGGAAACCCAGTCCTATTGCGCATTATTTGTCCGTCTGTTCACACGACGTCGCAGGCAACCCAGAGACAACCCAGTGCCAATGCAGAGGAAACCCCGTTCTTTTGGCTTTCGGGTTTACCAGGTATTGCATTTGCGCGATTGGATTAATTGTGCATTAACTCCGCTTTCGCAATACGTCTGATTATCAAATACGTATCCTGGAGCATTTCCCCATCAATTCTGGATGGGATCTTCTCACTTGTGTGTGAACAGCAAATCCGTATCCAGGATGCGCTTTCTTCGCGAATTTGGCAATTGCGCAATTACTCATATAGCATGTGATCACCATTTCCGTATTGTGGGGTCTATTCCCCAATGCTTCTGGATTGCTTCTTCTTTTGCTTTTCTTCTGATTTGAGACCCCCGTGTGATAAGGTCCATTGTTGCAGAGATCTTATAATCTATATAGCTTCATGCATGCAGTTCTGCATCCAACTGCCTGGCAGGTGTCAAATTCTAGGAGGGAATCCTGCTGCTGTTATTTACTGGCCAAGAGGGGAGGGAAAGGGGAGGCTCAGCTTAGTGAGGGGAAAGAAATGAGAGTGTGCTCTCACCCACCTTTTCCTTCCCCTTGGATCTTAGAGCAGCCAGATTTTCATGGTCTGAAGTGCCTCCCCATTTCTTCCCTCTCCCACAGGTAAACAAGAAGAGCAGGTGTCCCTTCTGAGGCGACAGTTGCTCTAATAGTGGGAGATTTCTGGATGGAGCACAAAGGTTTATGTCCTGTCCCAAAAAAGGACATAGGGCCGATGCAGACCAGCCTAAAGGGCTGGCCTGGAGGTGGAGTTGGGACAGGGCGACTCTGCACGCTGCACGTTGGCCACTCCGACTATGCAGCATGTCTGACCGCACACCGCGCAGCATCAGGGCACCCCTTTGGTGCAGCATGCACACATGCTGCACCAAAGGGGCACAAAAGAGCCGCAGTGGTGGCTCTAAGGGCAACTTTTTGCCGCCCCAAAAAGGAGGGGCATTTGCCAGCTCTTTTTGGAGCAGCAAAAAGGAGGATCGGGGCCATGGCGTGTGGTTGCCGCGGCCCTAATCCAGCACTCCCCGGCGGGCCATCTGCATCAGCCCTTACACATTTGTAAGCTGCACTTGTTTTTGTGTGTGCCTTCAAGTCACCTGTTGGTAACCTCCTGAATTTCATAGGGTTTTCTTAGGCCAGGAATTCTCAGAGCTGTTTTTGCCAGTTTCTTCCTCTGAAATACAACCTATAGCACCTGCAGTCACTTACTGGGCAGTCTTTCATCCAAAGACTGACCCTGCTTAGCTTCCAAGATCAGACAGAATCTGGTGCTTTTAGGGTACTTCCATGCACCTAAATCACTAACAAAATGCTAGTCCGTTTCTACCTCCTCTCAAAACAGTTGAGCAGACAAGTCCAAAATCTACACTAACGTTTCCCTATCCACTTCTTTTGAGTCTGATGAGCTCCTTGGTAGTCAAGTCTCAAGACAGGTCAACATGCTGAAAAAGAGTAATTTTGAAGGGGGCAGAGCCGAGTACTTGGGAGGAACTTCCAATTTCCCAAATGTCTGTTCTGTGTCAAATCCATGGTGAAATGACTCTCCTAACTCTTCAGAAACCCATATCCCATTCTCCAAAAGTTTTGCCTGTTACTTGGTTCATGTGATCATTCACATCCCTTGATTTTTCAACATTTGCCTGTACACTTGAACCCCATCAGACTGCATGAACTGCCTGCATGGTCTTGGAAGTGGATTTGAGGTATTTACATGTCAGGCATACAAATCTGGCTATCATCAATGAATATGGATATGCATGTGTGAACTCACCTTATATATATTTTTAATGACTTCCTTCTAAATGACTCCAAAAGAGAGAGAGAGAAAGAGAATACAATTTCCTCAGCTCCTTAAAATATTTCATTTAATTACCTTAGCGGCAGACCATTTGCAAGAGAGAGGATGACGTGATCTGTTTTCCCAGTTTCTTCAGAAGAGGAACTGAGGCAGGGGTAGATTATTAGTCCTGTCTCCCCATCAGGAAAAAATAAAAATCTTTCAGTGAGGGATTTATCTTCCACTCCAAATAATTTCCTGACGGAATAGCTGAAGTGCTCATTGTGAATGCATAGTCAGAACCCGCTTTGCTTTGAAGTTATCTCGGACTTCACAGGTGTAAGAAGTGTGTGTTCGCCAGTCAATCGCCTTGTGTGAAGAACTCTGCAGGTGCCTCAGAGGAAAATCGACCCCCTGACACACATCACAAAATTGTGGACCGTAATTTGAGGCAGCTAGCAGTCTCCCCTGACAAGGAGCCAAGAGCTAGTAGGAGGAATTAATTACCATATCCTTAGAGTTGAGAGTCCTCAGACATGAATTGAAATAAAAATAAGGAAAGAAACCCAAATGCTTGGCTGTGCCAGGAGACACTGGGAGACTGTCCATCAGGGGTGTAGTTTTGGAATGGGGGTGGAATAAAATGGGGGCATTGCCCTCTCGGTAAGGATTCTGCCTCCCCTATGAAATTCTCCTCCAGTCTCCAAATTCCTAGCATTGCAGTAACTTAAAACTTCAGCTGAGCTTTTGGAAATACAGTTTAGGCAGTCAACAAAATAAAAAAAGGGGGGTGATTATTCGGTTTTTCTGGTTTTACATTGTAAGTAATTTTAATTGTTGTTAGCCGCCTCGATTGTTCACAGAGGGGCGGGGTATTATTATTATTATTATTATTATTATTATTATTATTATTATTATTATTATTATTATTATTATTATTATTATTATTATTATTATTATTATTAAAGTTACCAAGAGAATATGAACACCTAAAATAGAAAAAAAAGGTCTAGGTGCGAGCCGTTTTCAGGGTCTCATGTGCTGCAATGCTAGAAAATTGAGAACTGCAAGGAAATTTAATTTGGGGACATGAATTCTTTTTTTTTTTTTGTGGGGGCTTTAATTACCTCATTCCACCCCATAGGTACACCTGGATAGCACAGGTAGGCTGCATCTGCACTGCAGACATAATCCAGTTTCACACCACTTTAACTGCCCTGGCTCAGTGTTATGGAATTCTGGGAATTGTACTTTTGTGAAACATTTAGCCTTCTCTGTCACAGAGCTCTGGTGCCACAACAAACTACAAATCCCAGGACTCCGTAGGAAGGAGCCATGGTAGTTAAAGTGGTTTATTTCTGCCATGCAGATGCAGCCATAAGCTCCAACACACACAAACACTCTTGACACCAGCTGATGAAACATTACTGGGATTCTACTTTTCTTTCTGTTGAGTCGACAGCTATTTACTTTGCAGTCATCTGTCCTGCAGGGATTCTGGAGAAGTGTTTAGTAAACTGATCATTACAGTTCAGTATTAAATAACTCGAGAAACTTTTAATCTCCCAATGGATCTGGCAGTGTTTAGTATGGAACAGGTGCAACTCAAATGTATTTAGCAACATGTCCAAGACAATTATTGCTGGGTGGATGAAATGGGAACAATGAATGAGAAGCTATGCAGGCAGAAGGTTTGTTGCTGTGTGACTTCAAGCCACCCCTAAAGTGAATTTATCACAAGTTTTTCTTGGCAAGATTTGTTCAGAGGAGGTTGTGCCTTTGACTTCCTCTGAGGCTGAGAGAGTGTGACTTGCCCAAGTTGCCTGAATGGGGATTCAAACCCTGGTCTCCAGAGTTGTAGTCCACTGCTCAAGCCACTACGCTATACTGTCTCATACAGCAGATTGCCAGTTGCTTAAATGCATGTAAGACTGTCACTATAGTAACTTTAAAGAAAACTTCTCAAATTTCATTATAAAAAGCCCACGGTGGAAGAGACATCAATTGCCAAATGTGCATTAATGAAGCAAATGGAAACCTTCTGTGCTTCATTTTTTCTTACTTCAGGACACCAAAAATGGATACAGCTAATACAGTTGGGAATCCAATCCACCCAAGCAGAGAGAGCCTTTTATTTTAAAGGCTTCAAAATTCCTGGCAGTTTGTGCATTTTGGCAAATACTAGACTAAGAAGCAGTCTATCCATTACACAGAAGTCAAGTGGCAGGTACACTTTCAAATCCTGGATTTTCCATCAGTTCAGATTACTCCCAGTGATGGTTAGGTGGATAAGATTTCATGTATTTATTCATTTTAAATATGTTTTGATAGGGAAGCCTCCATGCTTGCAGTAAGCTAGCAAATCGAGGAATAAGTTATATTCACCCAGTTTGCAGCTTACAGTAAGTGAGGAATTTTTCATGTGGAATAACACATTCAAAAATATGCATCTCATATTGGTCAATACCATTCTTTCAGCACCTTGTTCTACACCTCATATGGTGAATGTGTAGCCTTCCAGATGTTGGTGGGCTACACCTCCCAAAACACCCCTCAACATTGGATATGCCTCTGCACTAGCTGTTGTTGTGGTTGTTGTTGTTCTGTACTTGCAAGTTGTTTCTGAGTTATGGCAACCCTATGGTGAACTTATCATGAGGTTTCTTGGCAAGCGTTGTTCAGGGAAGGTTTTCCATTGCCTTCTTTTGAGGCTGAGAGCATGTGACCTGCCCAAGGTCACCCAAAGGGTTTCATGGCCAAGTGGGGAATTGAACCTTGGTCCCCAGAGACATAGACACTACACCATGCTGGACCTTGGTGATTTCTGTATCAGCGGGATGGTGACAGGGTTTGCTGCTTTGGATTTTAGTCTAAAGTTTTAAAAGTGCCATCCAAGGTGCTGAACCTATTTCCGGGATGGTTTTCAACCATTTAGATAGCAAGTTTAATGATTAGATAAAACCTGGTATGGATTTGCCACCTCATTGACATAGAAACTGGGTTTGCCTCCTAGGGCAGATGGGACTTGTAGTCCAACAACATCTGGATGGTGACACATTCCTGCCACTGTTATATGCCAATGGACTTGTCTACACATGCTGCAGAATGGGGTGATGGTATCTGCAAGTGGTAGAAACAGTCCCATTTCAGGCTACATGTGTGTGGGTGCTATTTGCTGCCCTGCACTTTGAAAAAATTAAATTAAAAATCCCTGAAATTTAAAAAAAATAGTATGTTGCAAAAAGAGGTTCTGATTCAACCTGCTTGGTGCTGTGCTTGTTGCATACATACAGGGAGAACAGGAAAGGGGGCCATTTAAAAATATATCCACATTGCAGTCTTTAATGGTCCAATGCAATCTGCATCTCAAAAATCAATAACCCCATTCTGTGGGAAATGATATTTTTAAAAAAATGCAGCTCCCAGAATCCCTAGAAGTTGCAATGTTGCTTCAAGGATTCTGGGGCTCATAGTCCAGAAAAGCACTTTTTCCATTCTCAGCACCAGAAGTGTGTGTCAGCCCTAATGCCCTCCTCCTAAAATATTTGAGCTAACTTGCCTAGATAGATGAGGGTAAGTGGGAGGGGAGAGGAAAGAAAATAAACTGAAAGTCATATTGCCTAAGAAACAGGAGGGAAATGAAACTTTCAGAGTTGCTTCAAGTTCATTCCCTCCCCCTTCTGCCCAAGGGATAAACTGTGCTTTGTCAGATGCAGATGCGTTTCATAAAGTGCATCCTATGATGGACGTTGGACTCTTTTTTTCCCCCCTTTGCTTCCTGTTTAATTTGAAAAGCTTTGGTCAAACAATGCTTATGCAATCCAAACAAAATGCCAAATAGGTAGTACAAAAGAGATGCTTATAAAAGCATTTCTTCAGGACTGACATCTACCTATTGAAGACGAGAGAGCCAAAGACTGGAGGAGATAAAGGATGTTGAGCGGCTGGGTAAACTTCAGTGGAGCAATAGGCCAACAAAGCTGCAGATGGTGAAAATCTGAACATCAACCAGCAATTGCTCAATTGGGTGGTTTGTGTGTATTTACACA
Source organism: Phrynosoma platyrhinos (assembly GCA_020142125.1). Classification (NCBI taxonomy): domain Eukaryota; kingdom Metazoa; phylum Chordata; class Lepidosauria; order Squamata; family Phrynosomatidae; genus Phrynosoma; species Phrynosoma platyrhinos. Next base: position 11,622,874 of record CM034706.1, read on the forward strand.
CATGCACACACACACACTTTTCCGTACCCTGACAGTTTGGGCAAATCTATTTATGGCCCGTATCATTTTTTCATGTTGCTACCCATAATTCCCTTTAATCTCTACATTAATCTGCTGGGTTTTTGTTTTTAGAAAAATCCTTTGAAAAATACATATCGACACACATACATTGATGCTTTGAAACTGCTAAGAGCAGTATTACGATGTTTGAAGAAGTACAAAATCTGTTGAATGGATACACTCTGACTCTGTACTATGAAAGGTGTGGATCAGGAGATTTTGTATGGAGGTTTGCAAAGATCATATTCCTTAAGGTTTTTTGTTGTTGTTGTATAGGACACCTAGGAAGAGGCAGAGGGGCAGCTCTCATCTACATCCCCTGTAGCTTCTCTCTCCCAAAAGTAAATTTGCAAATATGGTTGGCCTTCCAGGTGTTGATGGACTGCAGTATCCATCATCTTAAGGCAGCTTGACAGTAGTGAGGAGTGATGGGAGCTATCATGATTAATGCCTTTAAAATTGAGACTAAAGTATAACCTACTGACATGGGAGCTATCACCTTTTATTGCCCCAGCCAACATGACCAGTGGCCGTGCTGGCTGGAATATATCGTGAGTTGTCATCCAAAAAAGTAAACTTTTCCAAACTCTGATTCCTCCCCCTGCTAAGCTTGACTCAGGATACCGTGGCCAGCATCTCTAATTCTGGATTCTAAATTCCTGGGCTCAATACATGCTCAGAGGCACCCTGTTTCTTAATACTAAATGTATGCATACCCTGAAATGAGTCACAATTTTGTGCAAAACTTGGGTTGATGAGTCTCAGTATTTGACTGAAAAGCAAAACAGATCTCATAGACCTGAAATATTGCCATCACAACAGCACCATCTCTACTGTATATAAAAATGTATGGACAGGGATGCAGAGTGGTACACACGCCTATCCAAGCTGCACATATTGTCAAATGTGTTTTGAATTAGAAGCATAGAATCCTAGAGTTGGAAGAGACCTCAAGGGTCATCCAGTGCAACCTCTTGCCATGCAGGAACACAGAAGCAAAGCACTTCCAACAAATGTTCATCCAGCCTCTGTTTAAAAGCCTCCAAAGAAGGAGACTACCATGTTTCAAGGCAGTGTCTCCCATACAAGAGGGGGAAAGGCTGACACTGTAAGAGACACAGGCCTTCATTTTGTC
>CM034706.1:11630458-11674514 GCA_020142125.1 Phrynosoma platyrhinos
TGGGAGATCCAAGAACCAAATCCTGGTGGGCACCAAGGGCCCACTGTACTACAGGAATTATCCTTCCTTGCTTTCAAAGATGAAGAATGCCGAGTGTAACCCGGCTGCATCCCAGGTCCCAGGCACCGCTTTTCAAAGTCAGAAAGCTCCCGGTTTGGAAAAATGGCCACCGAACCATGCCTGGCACCTGGAATGCAGCTGGGCTGCACTTGGCCGGCAGCATTGGTGGTGAATTTGAAATTTCTTTGGTGTGATAATACCAGGCTGCATCCCGAAAGAAGATTCAAACCAGGAAAGGTAAGTTAGGTTTTTTTAAGCAGTGCGAAAAACTGCATGAACATATGCCACCAACAGGATGCTGCCCTGTCCACTTTCCAGTCCTCTGGCACAAAGGCCAGTCACAGAGACAGACTGACTAAGGTCCAAAACACACTGCAGAAATAATCCAGTTTAACTGCCCTGGCTCAGTGCTAGGGAATCCTGGGAATTGTAGTTTATTGTGGCACCAGAGCTCTCTGACAGAGAAGGCTCAAAGTCTCACAAAACTAGTTTCCAATATTGTCAAGCATTGAGCCAGGGCAGTTAAAGCAGTCTCAAACTGGATTATTTTCGGTAGTGTGTTTTGGATCTAATTCTGTTTTGCATTTGAGTTTGTTCAAAACTCTTGGATGGATATGCTGTGGACCCAATGATAGGCTTATTTTCCATTTCTCAATAAGGTTGACAGTTTTATCTCTTGTCACCACTGTTTGCTTCAGCTGCTAGCTGTTTTCCTGGAAATGTTAGTTCAGACAAACATATCTGCCCTATATCAGCATTATGCAGCTTTTTTGCAGTCATCCTTTAACATTTCCCTCTCTCCCTTGGCATCCACATGTTTTCCTGCTTCTGATGTATTTACAGCTTACTTCGGTTATTGGCCTCAGTGTTTCTTGCGGTATGCTTTTTGTCCATCCTGTTTTGTGCACCACCCTGATATCCTTTGATGAAGAGAGGCTTTGAAACCTTTAAATAAAATTAAACAAACAAAAATCACTTTTTCCTCCTCCCTTATTAAATACAAATTTATATTCTTGTTTATACAAGACTAATAGCTTACTTGACACTGCTGTTAACTGCATTAGTGACCTGTTGGATTTGGTAGTCTCTTTCCTGACTTGTGTACATTCTAGCTAAGTATCTGTAACTGTGTTTTTGAGAAACCTCTGCCTCTTCTGGAGAAATGTGAGCCTGTTGACTTTCCCTTTTAACTTCCTTTTTATCAATTCCCTTGTGTTTGAAAAGTTTCCTCTTTTGAAATCAAATGTGACTGTGTGTTAGGCAATTTCCCCATTTACATATACATTAAATTTAATAGCACTGCGATCTCTTTTTCTGGCCAGTTCAATGACACTCACATCTTACTCTAGGTCTGGTAGACTTTTCCTCTAGTTGTCTGGTAGACCTCTCCTCTAGTTGGTTTCATGAGCAGCTTTTTGATAACACAATCATTTAGGATATTTGGGAATGTTGCCTCTTTACCATGGCTGGAACACGTACTTAGCTAAAGATATTCAGCCAGACATATAGAGAAATCCCCTTCCCACCTTTCAGGCAAATGCACAAGGGACTGAAGCTTGCTTTGGTAGAAATGGAGTTATCAGAGAACAAGGGTTAATGTACACAGCATCACTTCTCATAACCAACATACATTTATTTTGAATGGAAGGATGCTGTTGACCTCCTTGGTGCTCCATTGTTGCTTCTCCCAAAGCACATCTTGTTTCCCATCAGAAACAACCCGAGTCCTTCAGCTAGGCTGATCTGATTCAGTCCTTACCAGTTTTCTTTTATGAGTTGTCTTAGAATCCTGCAGGTGCCTCTTAGCTATTGCTCTTATTAAAATGTTTATTCCGGGAACAATCTCTCTGTACTTGACAGAATCTGCACAAGCCAGCTGGCTGGCTGGCTGGCTGGCTTGATGACTGATCTTTTCTTTCTTTCTTTCTTTCTAGAAGAAAGACATTTGGGAGAAGAAATTAAAACTTTAGCCCCTCAACACAATGAGTGAATTCATTAAAAGTTGCTAAAGAGTTGAGTCCAATAAGACAGTTGCCAAAGGATAGTCCCTAGGTTTTATTCTGCAATAGGTTGTTGTTGCTGCTATTTGCCATCAAGTTGACTTTGATCTATGGCCACCCTGTTAATGCGAGATCTCCAAGTCACTCTGTCATCAAATCCTGATCAAGTCAGGCAAATTCAGGGCCATGGCTGCCTTGATTGAATCTATCCATCTGGAGTGTAGTCTTCCCTTTTTCCTACCGCCTTCCACTTTACCAAGCATTATTATCTTTTCCACTGAGTTGCATTGTCTACTGATATGTCCAAAGTATGACAGCCTCAGGTTGATCATCTAGATTTCTAGGGAGAGTTTACTCTTGGGCTCATTTATTTGTCTTTTTAGCAGTCCATAGTATCTGTAGAACTCTCCTCCAGCACCACATTTTGAATGAGTTGATTCCCCTTCAGACACCTTCCTTCACTGTCCAGCTTTCACAGTCATGCATAGAGTGAAAAATACAATGGCCTGGATAATTCTGATCTTGGTATTTAATGATATGGGTAAAATTTCTGAACATTACTTTTTAAAAAATATATTTATTTCCAATATCAAAAGAAAAGGATGAATACAAAGCAAAACAAAAAATAAACACACATGCACCACCATGTGACAAAACAAATTATATTCACAAGAAACCCTCTCAAAGATAGAATTATTTTTTACAGCAGAGTAAGGAGATTATCACAGCGCTAATTAAACCAGTTCAACTGAGCTGGCTTAAAATTTAAAATGGGCAGCATCCTGATTTTATCACAAGATTTTGCCACTGAAATCAGCCCAGGTGCTGAGCCCGGGTCCATCGCTGCTCCCAGGGCTGCTCCGGCAGCCATTTCCTTAAGCTGGAAAACTCCCAGTTTTTTTTTGGGGGGGGAAGCCACGCTGAGCAGCCCTGAGAGTGGGGATGGACCCGGGATGCACCCGAGTGGCAATTTTGGTGGCAAAATCCTTGTGATAAAATCAGGACACCGCCTGTTTTAAATGTTAAGCCAGCTCAGATGAACCAGTTTAATTAGTGCTGCAATAATCTTCTATGAATATATTTTCTTCTTTTGCACTGAACAATCAGGGAACCCCATTTTCCAAAATACGAAGCATCCTGTAACAAATCTTTCCCATATTTATTCTGAAACACAGGTGGTCTCAGGATATCTAATATATTATTTACAAAGCCAATGAATGGCTGCCATAGCTCAATAAAGTTGTCTTATCTACATTGACTAAATACGCAAATTCCCCGCAGGCTCACCACATCCTGTTTATGCAATGCAGGCTCAAAACCCCAAATCAGGTCTGGACTGTTTTCACAACACCCAAACTCAATTCGGGGTTTCCAATCCCCTAACCCACATATCCTTAATTCATCTTTTGCTGTGGGTCTTATGGTCTCTGCACAGCGATGATGGCAGCTGCCTTCACGCATACAGTCCTGAGCCACCCATTGCCACCACCATTGTGATATCAGATATCACTGATATCAGAACAAGACACCCAGTGGCAGGTGACACAGGACCATTCGAGTGAAGGCAGCAGCATCACTATAAAGCAGATAAGAGCAAATTTAGGGACAAAATACTCTGGGAATGCCCCGTAGTATTCTGGAAGGGGTAGACAAGCTGTAAGTTTCCAATCTAAGAACTTTACATTCAGCCGCCAACTCTTCATATAATGTCTCCTCCACCATACAAGAAGATCCACTTTCACAGCCTGCTTCCAACTCTTAGCCTTAATCTTTTTAGCCAATGATAATAAAATAGATATAAGGCATTTATAAATCACGTATTCATTCCTGTTTGTAAAGACAGTAATAGTGTCTTCTATCACTGCTAATGTACTGGGATGTTATCTTACCTATTACATTCAATACTAGTTCCCCAAAACCTCTCATATTGGGACATTATAGCTACATATGAATTAAAGCTCCTCTCTGTCCATATCCTTATCACCAGGAAGAAGATACATTTTTATTAAATAATGACAATCAAGAGGGAGTAAAATGAAATTGGCGTACTTTTCTATATATGTTAGATTTCAAAAAGGTTGAAACACTTTTAAAAGAAGCAAGTAAAGACATTTTCTGTTCTGAGAAGAATTCGATGAGTGACTATATAACACCCTTCATGCATAAAACATTGGATATTGCTACTTGTTGTGCTGGTTTGTTTCTGTTTAGTGATGTATGTTTTAATCTGGTTTTAATTTTTGTAATTCTTTAATCTTGTTTTAAGTTTTGTATCTTGTGGGTTTTTAACCATGTCTTTTTTCATTGTTGTAAGCCGCTTTGAGTCTTGGGAGCTTATCGCACCGCTTTTTAAACTGGCTTACCTCTTCCAACTTAAATTTTAATTTGGGTGGCATCCTGATACTATCACAGGGATTTTGCTGCCGAATCTGCCACCTGGGTCCATCCCAAGTCCATCCCTGCTCCCAGGAGTACTCCAGCGGCCAGTTTCTTAAGTTGGAAAATTCCTGGTTTAGAAAAGAGGCGCACTGAGGTGCATACACCCCCCATCCTACCTTCAGGAAACCTTTTCTACATTGATCGGTGTGTGTTAATTTGGAGCCCCTTCTGTTTTGCGGACAATTCTGGGAAACATTCAGGGGCACGGCCTCAGTTCCCATCGGGGGTCATCCAAATCCATTGGGCTCCATACGCCTTTTAAGACTCAAAATGCTGTTTTTGCAGAAGCCGGCCAGGTGTTTCAGGTCCTCTTCTTTCCCTCTTCTCTCACTCCATAAATGGTGCCAAAAAGATAAGCTTGAAGTGCCGCCTTTGTTCATTTAGCGTGGCTGGAAATAAAAGCCCACTTAATGGAATGCTGTCGCTGAATAAACATTTCTCCCTCAGCAAAGGAAATGCGTCTCCATTCCTGTCACCAACACTTCAATTCAGCTTGCAGAGGCGTGATGACAGCCCTGTTCCCCCCCCCCCCCAGCCTGTCCTCAAGGTGGAATAAAAGAGGATGCTTTATAGGAGAAAGAATTTCAGCTTGGAACTGTTTCCTTTATTGAACACTTTTAAAAAAATGAATTAAAAAAAAGAATTGACATTCTCAACCAGATTTGGGAAAGGCTTACATGCCTTAGATGTTGCTTCTTGCTGTGCATTTATATAGTACCACCAAAGGTCTGTAGACCTGTTAAAGATCTTGTCTGCACTGGCCAGGATACCCCAAAAGCAGTCCAGAATAGCCCTTCATGTTCGTGGGCTTGCCATCTGCAGATTGGAGCATCCATGGATGGCCCTGCCAGGGTTCTTGTCAATGTCAACGTGTGCACACTGCTCTGCCAACATGGCTGTGCCAGCACAGTTATGTTCACATCACACCACCATTGAAGAAAAAGGGAGTTGAGGTCCCATGGTATCCTGGCCTTGGAGCTTCCGTAATCTCTCCTCATTTCCTGGCCCTCCATGGCATGGGGCAGCTGTCTGCCTGGGTATCCCACTGAACCACCCTTTGTGTCCACTGTCACCATGGATTGCGCACTTCTGAGGTCAGAATGAAGCACCCAGCAGCAGTCACTTGGCTGGGTACCTTGTTCTGAACTTGAAGCAAGCGACTGGTGATAGCAGCAGATGCGCAGGGCTGCTCAGCAGGACACCCATGCAGACATCTGCCTCGACACGGAAATGGAGGGTTCTGGATCTTCCCAGAAAATGATAGGAAAATGACTCTTCTAGAACATGGCCACACAGCCTGAAGAACCCACAAAAAACTATGATGAGCCATCATTCACACCAAACCTAGGATTTGAGCCATGTGTCATCTATATAGCATAATGCCAGAATGGAGAGTGCAGACAAGACCTAAGATAAGGCAAGGGTGGTCCAAAATCTTTTGCTGCCCAAAGCAGGACAGCAGAAGGGTTGCTTGTTATTGTGTGCCTCCTAGTCATTTTTTTTTTTTTTACTTATGGCAACCTGAAGGCAAACTATCACAGGGTTTTCTTGGTAAGTTTCTTGAGAAGGGGTTTGCCATTGCTGTCCTCTAAGACTGAGAGAGTGTGACTTGCCCAAGGTCACCCTTTGGGTTTTTATGCTCAAATAGGGAATCAAACCCTGATTTCCAGAGTTGTAGTCCAATCCTCAAACTACTACTCCATGCTGTAGTGAGGTTATAAATGTGTTAAGTCTTTGAGAGGCCATGTAATTTTATTTTATTTTATTTTATTGAGGCTGAAGGATTTATTTTGGCCGTGAAGCCAAAAAAATAATAATAAAATTCTGTACTCTTCCTAAACATTAGCAACATTAATTTATTAACTTTTTGCTGCCCTTTCAGGACATGCAGAATCAGCTGGCCAAACTGGCTGCTGACTCATTCGGCTTAATGCTGGCTAGAGCATCCTTACCCAAAGAAACAGTGTAATGCAAATTTTGCCTTGGAGGAGGCAAGATGGAGGAAAATGAAAACAGAATACAATAACATCCAAAATTTACAAAACAGCAATATCATTGTTGTTCTTCGCTGCCTTCAAGTTGCCTTCAACTTATGGTGACCCGGTGAATAAGACATCTCATTAACCCCCTATTCTCAACCTTTCTGCTCAGATCTTGCAGATTCAGGCCCATGACCTTCCTGATTTAGTCTAGCCATCTAGCGTATGGTATTCCTCTCTTTCTATTGCCTTCTATCTTCCCCAGCATCATTGTCTTTTCTAATAAGTCATGCCTTCTCATGATGTGGCCAAAATACGACAGTCTCTGTTTAATCATCCTGGCTTCCAGGGAAAGTTCAGGCTTGATTATTGTATTTTATGCATTTGGGACCAACCAAAATGTACAAAATACATGCTACAAGCTTTCAAACTTCCACTGGCTTCTTCATCAGGCAAAGGCGCTAAAAATCATAGACTCATAGAGTTGGAAGAGACTACAAGGGCCACCCAGTCCAACCCTATTCTGCCATGCAGTCCAAAATGTTGCAGTATTCAAAAACTTATAGATAAGAATATGGAATAGATTATTGAGGACACAGTGAGAAGAGGGAAAATTTGAATTGAGGGTAAAGAATGTGAGTTGTGGGTAAGAGCAATGAGATAGATAGGAAGAGGGTAGAGGAAATTTGAGGCATTAGTAGGGAAAGAGATGGAGAAAAAGGAAAAGGGAGGGAGAGCTAGAAGAAGGAAAGAGAAAGTAGATAAAATAAAGGAAAGGAAGGAAAGGATTTAAAGAAAAGAGAGAAAAGTTGAACCGCAGAAAAAAGGTCAAAGAGGTAGAAAAGTAAAATTGATAGCTGTCAAGTTTATAGGTTGATAGTTAATGAGTTCATATAGAATTCAAGTTTATAGAATAGAAAAGAAATACACAATAATGTTGTAGTAGGTAAGATTGATGTTTGTTTGTGCGTCTCATTGTTGTTTCATGTATATACAATTATATATTACATAAAAATATTTCCAGAAATGTATATGCTGAGGTCACAATGCTGACTGTGGAAAATCATAGGGAACATATAACTGTTAACACCCAGTGTATGTAGAAATTGTCCCTAATATCCCTAAATGCCCCAGTTTTTGCCCTATCCTCCTCCTCCTTCTCCCAATGTTGATGGCAGTTTTTTTAAATTTTTATTTTCAAATCATATTTCTGGCCCAGACCTTCATACTGATTCAGTGGAGAGGCCAAATGAAGTCCTCTTTGGGAAAACCTATCATTCATTTACTTGCTGCAATATGTTCCAGAGCATTTAGTAGCGGTGGTGGAGTTTCCCATGAACTTTCTGATTTCCCAATAAAACCACAAAGTGTTTGAGTTAAATTGGCAAGGCTGGAATCTGAATCTCTGGAGGTCCACAAACAAAGGCCAATTGGAGCTGGGAACAAAAAGCACAGAAACATTGCTTAGCAATAGTAAAAAGCCAAATGTGAAGGCAATTTCATCCACTGCACAGAAATCATCCCTGACTTTCACAGTAAATATAGTTGCTTTCCAAAGAGACCTGAGGATTGAGGTTACATTTGCAAACCAAGCGTCATTATATTATCAAGAACATATTGCAGAGCAGTGCATACTGCTGTTTCCCTAGGTCCTTTGAGGAGTGTAGGGGGGCAAGCAGATATTTAACATTCAAATAGATTCATAAGTAAAGCCTACAATAAAATGTTGCAGGGGGGGGACGTTCCTGTTCAGGATTCTATTCACACTCCTTCCTTCTTGTCTGCTTTTCCCTATTCTTATAAGTCAGCATTATGCATTTACTGAGCATTTTCAGTCCTTATGAGGATGTTTTCTCTCTCTTTAGACCCCCCCCAAAAAAATTAAATTGTACCTTTGCACTCTTTACGGTTTTCTCCTGCCTGAAACTCCCTCTCACTTGTGCATAGTGTTAGAAATGTACACATCAACGTGATGGCATGAAGGCTGAGGTAGGGGGGAGGCAGATAGATTCCTTGCTGTTTTTCCTTTTTGTCTTTTGTAGATTGGTGTGTAAGTTGTTACTCTTAGGTGTGCTTTCCTTCTCTGTGGTCACTTTTGGTTTCTTTCTCTGTCAGGGAGTCCACAAAGGAAGATGACAGAGGATGCATCTACATTGCAGAAATAATGCAATTTGACAGCACTTTAAGTGCTGTACAGGGTCTTATGCCTTCTCTGCCAAAGAATGCTGGTTCCTCAGAAAACTACAAATCATAAGATTCTGTAGGCTGGAGACATGACAATTAAAGTGGTATTAAACTGCATTATTTCTACAGTGTAGATGCACCCAAAGTCTACATAATGGCTGCCAAAGAAATCAGCTTTAGGGTCTTTGTCATCCTTGCTAGAGGCTCTGCACTATCATTGAATGACTTTTTTGAAAGGGTAAATATAAGTCTCCCCCACTTTTTAATTTATTGCAAGCATCTTGAGTATTTGCTTTTATTTGATGAAAATAAACTAATCTCACCTGTTGTACTTAGTTAATATAAATGTCAAATATTCTTACTCATGCTGCTTTTTGACTACTTAACCTAAGGCACTCAGCTCCAAGCACTGCGGAACAGCGAATGAAATGTACCACAAAGTTTCAGTTTGGTACTTTTAATGTTCAGGAGAAGATCTTCCAACATGACATTACAGCACTACTAATCTAGTGTGGGTGCAAAGCCTTTCAGCCAGTGTGTCTTCTCCAAAAAAGTAGAACTCTCTCCTAAATGTATGTACCAAATTTGATTCAGACATCTGAAGGTGCAAAAGAGAGAGAGACCATTTCACAAAGCAGAATGCCCAAAAAGCAGATCTTCTACCAAAGACCCCCTTTTTCCTCAGCCAAAATGTTATGTCTGTAGCTAATGACAACCCTTCTGATGTTTATGATGTGCCAGGTTTATCTAGTCTCAACTTTGAATGGCACTTACGTGATGACTGCATATATTCATTGGTGCAGAAAATGTGAACAGTAAAAACTGTATGCTCACGATAGAGCCTGCCTTTTTGATGATGGTGGCTGGGCGCCAATGAAATATAGAAGACATTCTTGTTCATGCAATCCAAATGAAAAACTTTGTTGTTGGTAATGCTGCAGTTTATAAGAGGTTCATTTCACTAGTCAGAGAGGGAATATGGCCTGCCTATTCTCCCCTGTGCAAACAAATTCAGCTGTTTGTGACAAAGTGCTAACTAGTTTTTTCTGCACCCAGGAATGGCTGTTCATTTTATTTTTTGTTGGATAAGATGTCAGTTCCAGATTCCAATTTTTATTAATTTTAATTTTGAGGGTCTTTAAAATACCTTTTTAAAAACCCAGAAGCAACATTACTTACGTAAATGCAATTAATCATGCATTCAATGGTAGCTGGTGGCTTCTATGTCACAAGGGTGGTGAATCCACTCTGGGTTTTAGTATGAACTTTAAAGGTGGTTTCCAAAGTTGTGAACCTATTCTGGGGATAGCGTCTTTAAAGTTCTGACACAAAACCCAGAATGGATTCTCTGCCTCCCTGACATGGGAAAATGGGAACCTGATAGTTTTCTCCATTTCCAGGAGAAAGGCAGCATATAAATTAAATAAATAAATAACATTTCCATTTCTGTTCTTAGTCTACCCTATAAGAAGGCATAGTTCAGATATATGTTATACATTAACATTATTATTCTGCCTTTACCATTTCCTATTATACCTAAAAGTCAGCCTGGCATAATGATTTGAGTGCTGGACTACCCATTAAATACAATGGCTTAGTAAAATGTTGCCCCTTATATAAAATGCCAAAATCAAGGTTTGCATGTTGGAATATTTTCAAGCCATGGATGCTTGAATCCATGGATATGGAGGGCCAACCATATACCTTATGAGATCAAAGTAGGAGTTGGAATCATCCAGCCCACCATTTGTTGTTGTACTTCATCTCCCAGCAGCCCTTGAGTCAGTGGGGAAGAATTCTGGGTGTTACAGTCTAATAACATGTGGAAGGCCATGCAATTCCCACTCCTGGATTCAAGTAAAGAAAACCAGCAGTATTGGTCCTACACAGCCAAATCTTGATCACTTGATTCTGCTAACTGTATAATAAACTCTTTTAAGAGATGCTTTTGGTATAATCCAGTTAAGCCCTCATTGTGAATCTGGCCTAATGGGGCTGTTTGGAGTTGCTGTTGTTTCTCTACTGGCTCTTTCTCACCCTTTCTTTGTCATTGATGGTGGGAACTGGAAACCTTACACCCATGTGTACTTAAATTGGATACAGTGCTTAATTAATACCCTGATTAATTTTTGATGATTAATTGCTCTCTAATCATCTGCTGGGTATATTCTTTCCACACAGTATCACTCGAAGCTCAGGTGATGGATCACCGTGTCAAGGATGAGGTGGCACCGAATTGATTAAAATCTAATTCGCTGTGCATCTCTTTAACATGGGCCAAAAGTTGGAGGAATTCTTCCTGCCTCATTGAGAAGCATACTGCAGACTTATTTTGTTTTTGCTTCCAAGAATGTGGCTGGAATGTTTCCAGAGATTTGATCCTGCTTTCTCTGTCTTCAATATGGTGTTACCTTCTTCTTGAGAGGGAGGGTTTTCATCCATGTCTCATGAGGTCTAAGATCCTCATGAACCATAGGCTGAGGCAATTCCCATGGACCACTAATTCCTGGGGATTCTGGGTCCTCCATTGAAGAGTATGGTAACTTGATTTTCAATGGCATCCCACCCCACCTGTTTATTTAGAGTCCTGGGACTCTTGGAAGTAAGAACTGGATATGCAGAAAGATTGGAAGATAGAAGCATCACTGTTCTATACTGCATTTCCAGCTACAGCCATAGGCCAACTTCACTTGCCTTCCCAGACACAGTGGGGCGAAACAGATGGGCAAAATAAGTAGGTTTCAGGCTGGCTTCAAGGCGGGCCTTTTGATGATGCATTCTGAAGCTGGCTGGAAAGCACCTTCTAGTTGTCATATGGGGAGAAAAACTGCTTCAAAAAGAAGCTGCTTTTTTCTGCATCTTCTTGGAAAGTGTACACCTTTGCATGTGCATGTAAATCCACCAACACCAGTGCGGCTCTAAAGGAGCTCTCTTTCCAAACCGTGACCCTAATTATGCATGTAAACACCCCATCACAGGAGTGCATTGAAAAGGGACAGAGCTGCCATACACAGATGGTGGGGATGGCAGTGCCCAAAAGAGAAACCATGGAATTTCTCATGGAGATGAGTACAACATACACAAAACATACAGTCAAAGAGGGGGAATAGGGTGAAGGGGGGATGAAGGGAAGCATGATTGTACCTTGCTGGCATCTGCCTGGGCACACCTCTACTCTGACGCTCTATTGGTGGCAGGTTCACAGGGATGGCTGTGCAATGGGATGGCAGTCTCCGACAATTCTCCCCTGCGAAAGTGTGGAGGGATGGTGATGGAGACAGTTAAAAAAAAACGTACCCAGTGGTGCAACTTGAAGCTGTACCATGTGGTCATGACATGTGCGTGCCAGCCTTGGGAGCTGGTGGCGTGGTTGGTGGGGTTTCAGTGTGGCTTCAGAAAAAGCAGCTTCGAGCCACTTCTTCCTGCCTGTCTGTTTCACCCCAGTCAGAAAATGAAGGGAAGACCCTGATTAGTCCATGGGGCCAAGTGGAGGATTGTCATTCCTTATTGTTAATGCAAAGAACTACAAATGGAACAGTGTTGTGCCACACATGGGCAGAAAGTACATTGAACCTCATCAACTGGAATTGCTCTGGCTGACTTGGCAATATGCACAAGACTTCCCCCACACAGATTGCATCTCCCATTATGGACATTTTACTAGTAAAAAATAAAGCAAAGCATGGACCACCATATAACCCCAAACACACCCAATCTTATATGGTTTTAAGAGCTGAACAAGGTTGAGATCTCCAAGTTGAGCTAAGATAAATCCTGCTGGAAACTGGAGAAAGCCAATGCTGCCAACTGGGTTACTTGGACCATTGGTCCAATTCAGTATAAGGCAACTATGTTCTTATCAGTTGTTGATGGCAGTCTCCAGTGTTAACATACATGTGTGAATGAGGGACACAGAAAAGTTCTGATCTGCTTTTAAAATCATTTCCAGACTCTAAAGCAGTGGTTTCCAAACTTTGGACCTCCAGATGTTTTGGACTTCAACTCCCAGAAGCCCCAGTCAACTTGGCCAACTGTCAAGAATTCTGGGAACTGAAGTCCAGAATATGTGGGTGACCAAAGTTTGGGAATCACTGCTCTAAAGTATTAATAACTGAAGATTGTGTAACAAAAGAACTATGCTTGAGCTCTGTATCCTTTCAGTGACATATAAGATGGCTCTTGTCCTGGGTTTCTCATTTTGAGTTTGCACACTTTAGAAGAAGTATTTCACTTCTCATGTTGCAAAACTTGGGTTCCTACTTTCCATCCTTATCATTAAAATATCCTATGTTATCTCTTTAGACTTTACAATGGGCTGCTTGAAAAAGAGCATAGTTCCTCTCCTGTTATAGTTGTATAGAAGAAGCGATTCTTGTGAGTGTAGCTTACATAACTAGTTTCAGCCAGTGAAATGTCCTCTTCTGTACAACTATGAAAGATTCAAGAGCCATGTCCTCTTTTGTATGTGGGCACTAATTTGACTCACCCTGCTCCTTCTTTTTTTGGAAATGCAATAAATTCAGGATTATAAAGCATCAAAACTAGCACTTATGGGCAGAATAGGAACAGGGTAGAATATAATTTTTATTTTAGTCCCCAAATTGCTTTTCCTGGGGAGAGTATACGGTAGTCATCCCTAACCATGTACCTCTCAAGATACATTAGATGCCAACTCCCATAAGCTTTCCCTGCACCAGTTACCAAGTTGTTGTTGTTATTGTTGTTGTTGTGTGCCTTCAAGGTTGTTTTTGACTTAATGGCGAACCTACAGCAAATCTATCATGGGGTTGTCTTGGAAAGATTTGTTCAGAGGGGGTTTGCCTTTACCTTCCTCTGAGACCAAGAGTGTGTGACTTGCCCAAGGTTACCAAATAGGTTTCCATGGCCAAGCAGGGATTCAAACCCTGGTCTCCAGAGTCATAGTCCAAAGCTGAAATCTCTACCGCACACTGGCTTTACAAGCTCTCATAGTTGACCTTAAATGATATCATCTCTATCAAGTTAATGATTTTTGGCAACTTTTGCTCTTCACATAGTTGCAATTTTTGTCAAGAACAAGCAGCTGTGGGAATGTCCATCCACCGCATGTTTTCAGATTCTGCTCAGAGATAAGAACCGACAGAATTTCCTGAACTTGAAAACCTCCCCTGTTTATTCATATATAATTAGATGTGAACATGTTTTCCCTCTCCATTTAATGTAAAGATGAAATGGGAAGAAAGAGAGACTTGAGAAGCAAGATGAAACATTTTCTCGATAGTCTTGACTAACATTGTCAAACATTTACTTCCTTCTTTTATGTGTGTTGGCTCAGCCTTTAATTGGTCTTCTCTGTGAGATTTGATCAGAGCAATGTTTAAATAGTGAGCAGATACCCATCAAGTTACGGGTTGCTTAATATCTCCCTTAGGTCCAACAGGAACAATTTCCTTCTTCCTGTAAATCAAGCTCATTGGGGGCATGCATCTGGCTTTGAGGCCAGTTGGAACTTGCAGGAAGTTTTCTAACTGATATTCTTGGATGACTAATTTGTGAATTATGGTAGCGGGAGGTGGCAGCCAGTAATCTCAAAGAAGGTCCAAGTAGATACGTATGTAACTCCTGCCCATTTCCTTCTCTTGAAGGGAAGATCTGCATGGGCCCTACACCCTTCCTTCATCTCCTTAAGCTGATCTGCTACTTTGAGTTTTGGAAGTAGAAGCTGTCCCATAACTGGTGTTGAAGAAATTTTCCACATCCAGCCAATTTCTATATGGAAAATGGAGGACTGGGCCCCATGTTGTTTTTCACATCTGGTTTTGGGCCATATTTGCTCTATACGTTTTGAAGAACAACCAACCCTTTTAAAATGTTCTTCTCTCTGCCATATCCTGTCCATCCTCTGCCCTCTCCCAGGCAGCTGAGAAGCACATAGTTCACATTCCTACGTGGAAATGGTTTCCTTTGTGGAGAAATGGTCTGTTGCAAGACAGCCCTAATATGATCCACATTTCTTCTTGTCACACTATCCACATAAAAGATCCAAGAGGGGCAAGGGGTAATGTATACTGTCCAAGATTTCACAGAGAAGCTTCTTCTTTCAGAGTCAAAATGTGACAGTGTTCACCTTTCATGGCTCTTCTTCACTTACATATGAGTGAAACTTGATATCACAGAAGTCATTATTTCCATTGGGTTAAACAACACTTACATCTTACTGTAGGTCATGAGCACACCGTATTTAGGATTAAGTGCAGGGTCATACCTCTTCTGATCAGTTCTGTCACCAGCAGTTCGAAGGCACAGTCATTTAGGGCAAGTAGAAATGGATAACTTTTTTTTGTCATGACTGGAATAAAAACTGAGTCAATGTACATAGTGAAGTGCACCCATTATTGCATCCATTATTGGTGGAAATGGGCAATCTTTGGTCCTCCAGATGTTTGGGACTTCAGTTTCATCATGGCCAATGGCCAGGGATTCTGGTCATAGTCATTTAAAACAGCTGGAGGACCAAAGATTCCTCATTCCTATATTACTACAACATTTTCATTTTAGCTACTTGTAGTTTTACTTGTATTTCTCTTTATCTTGTAAACCACTTGTCTTGGGGGAAAGGATGAGGTATTGAGAGACAGAGAGAGAGGTCCTGTCAGCATGGGCCAAATAAAATATCCTCCCTCCATTCCAATAGCAATGAGTCCAGATGATGCAAGGCTCAATCCCGTCTGTATACCCCCCTTAAAACAACCAACCAACCAAACAAACAAAACCTCACCTTTTGCTCTAAATCAGGGGTAGGCAACCTAAGGCCCGGGGGCCAGATGTGGCCCCCCAAGGCCTTTGGATCGGCCCAGGCCAGTCCTGCCACCGCCGCCCCCCCCCCCGCCGTCCCCACCCACCATGATGATATTGATTATTGTTGTTATTACTTGTTCTTGGGGTTTTCTTGGCAAAATCTCCACAGGGGTTTTGCCATGGCTTTTCTGGGTCTGAGAAAGTGTGCATGCATATTTTTTATTTTTTTATATATTTTTTATTTATTTATTTATTTATTTATTTGGCTCAAAAAAGTTGCCTACCCCTGCTCTAAATCATCCCGGAAGATCTGGAGACCTCCATTGTGACACTGTTTCAATGTATTCTGCTGTGCCACCCAATGCAAACACTGCCACTGCCACATGTCTCTTGCTCTGAGGTCTGAACAAAGTGCCCAGCCATGTGATTGATGCTGGGCATCTTGTTCTTATCTCAGAGTGAGTGAAGTGTGGGAGTGGAAGCATTGCTGGGTGGCACAGCAGGGCACATGTATGAACATCTGTCCTGCATCGCAAGGGAATGCCTATGTAACAGGAGGGCATTGGGTCAGCTCCAAGGCCAGAATACTTCAGACTGATCCTGGAGTATTCTGGCCTGTGTGGACACCATCTGAGAGAGAATGAGAGAAAGAGAAAGGGGGTTGCCTCTTTGATTTCATTCTTTGTCTCAAGATTAACCTGTGCATTTTGGTCAGAGAGACAAAAGTATGTCCTTAGGATCATAGAATCATAGAGTTGGAAGAGACCCCAAGGGCCATCCAGTCCAACCCCATTCTGCCATGCAGGAACTCAAAATCAAAGCATCCCCAACAGATGGCCATCCAGCCTCTGTTTAAAGACCTCCAAAGGAAGAGACTCCACCACCGTCCGAGGGAGTGTGTACCACTGTCAAACAGCCCTTACTGTCAGGAACTTCTTCCTAATGTTCAGGTGGAATCTCTTTTCCTGTAGCTTGCATCCGTTCTGTCTTATTCTCTGGAGCAGCAGAAAACAAGCTAGCTCCCCTCTCAATATGACATCCCTTCAAATATTTAAACAGGACTATCATATCATCTCTTAGCTGCCTCTTCTCCAGGCTAAACACCCCCAGCTCCCTAAGTCTTTCCTCGTAGGGCATAGTTTCCAGACCCGTCACCATTTTAGTTGCCCTCCTCTGGACACGCTCCAGTTTTTCAACATTAGTACCTGGTTAACATGGAAGCCACCAGTCACACCTATGTGATGGCTTCTGCCCCCAATAAAAATACTTGACTTAGCTTTAATGACAAATCTGCCACTCCAAGATCCTCCTTAGTTCTGTGATTTTTCAATGGAAAGACTAGCAGGTCTACCTGGCAATGAATTGCAGAGAACTGTTCAAGAAAAATGTTTAACTGAGGCAGAGAAGGTGAGCACCTGATGTATTTACAACCACATACACACATACACATGCCAAAGTCATCAGTTTATGAAGGCTGAAGAGTTTGTTTTTCTGTTAAGTAATTGTTTGCTTTATTGCTATTTACACATTCATTTTAATAGGCAGTAAAACACAAACTGCTGTACCCACGCTTTCCAAGCTTCTGACATGTATCAAATTGACAACCTTGCTAGTTTTTAAGTAGCAGTGCACAAGATAGGCCTATAAATTTGGGTTATTATTATAGCCAATCTAACATTTATTTATAATTAATGCTGTGGACTTTATATACTAATGCCAATTATGGACTTTCTCTAAAGGAGAAGAAGAGGTGATGGGGGGGGGGTCATTTTCTTCCAGAGTTGTTGCTGTTTTTATTACTCCTGTAATAATGTAAACCAGCTCATAAGTCATTTGAAGAAAACTGGTTTGTTTGCAAAGGGCTTGCTGGTTTTTGTCAAAAGAGAACAGAGCTGTTGCCAATTCCTTCCTGATCAAATTGTTGTTACTAAGTGCCATTACATCAACCTCAACTTATGACAATCCTGTGAATAGGAGATCTTCAGAAGGCACTGTTATTAACAGGTTTGCTCAGGTCTTGCAAATTCAGGGCCGTGGCTTCCTGAATTGAGTGGAAGCACTTATAATGTGCTCTTTCTCTTTTCCTATTGCATTCAAATTTGCCAAGCATTGTCATCTTTTCCAATGACCTGCAAAGATGAATAGTAATAAAATGTAGGTTGAGATCCTGCATCAAGGAAACAGAATGGAGTTATGTGATGATTGTGCATTAGTAAATTGCAACATCACACATCTGAATGTGCAAACAAATGCCAAAAGCATGACTGCAATGCACAGTGCACATCTGCATGAAGAATTTGGAGTGCACTTGCTTGTGGAGTGCACACTGGCACTGCATGCTCAACTGTGCTTTCACAACCTTCAACAGAATACAGATTTCCACATCAAGCAGAAATGTCCAACCACTTCTGTAGGGGAGGTTGCTTATGCATGAGTTCAACAAATGCCACTCACTAACAGGATGCCAGTCATGGTTTATTGCTTTGTTTGTTTTTCCCCTTAATATTCCAATATTTATAGGCTGGACTTTCAGTATAAAACACGGGCATGTTCAGCCTGATGAAGAGAAGACTGAGGGATAGCACGATTGTATCCCTTTTAAGAACTCAAGGATTGTCACAATGTCACAGAGAGGAGGGTGTAGGTTTATTCTTTGCTACCCCAGAGGGTAGGATCAAGTCTAATAGTTACAGCAGGGTAGATTTGGATTGAACCTTAGAAGGAACTTCTTGATGGTGAGAGTGGTTTGGCAATTGAACCAATTACCTAGAGAGTGGGTTAGTTTTTCTTCTTCTTTGAATCCCATTTTGGAAGAAAGCTGGGATATAAATCCCTTAAATAAATAAATAAATAAAGGACATCTTCAAAAAATGACCGGACAGCTACCTACTGGGGATGCTCTAACTGGAGTTCCTGTATTGAGCAGATGGGCTCAGTGGCCCCTGGGCCCCCTTCCAATTCTATGATTCTATCGTTCTGGAATGTAGGAAAAGTTATTTTGGTGGGCTGAAACCCCCAGAACCCCCTCCCCAACACACACATACACACATATGCAGCATAGGTTGTGACCACTTTTCCAAGCTTTCTCCTACAAATCAGCATAGTAACAATGAATCTTGAGCTTTAAGTATAGCCTTTGCCTGGCAAATCTAAGAGCTTTTGTTTTCTGAGGTCCCCCAGCCCTGCCAAGATACATAATATTTAAAACCAGTCAGTTTTGGCACTTGAGTCAGAAAACCCCATAAGTACCTCTACATATCCTTGGCCATTAAAAAAATAACAAATGAAATAAGTTACTCATACAGCCTTTTTTATTTTTAGTTTCTCCTATTTGGCTACTCCTAACTGTGGGATTGACTAAACAAACCAAGAAGTCTCCCCTCATTCGTTTAGCATTCTGTCAAAACCAGGATCCTTGACTGGTTCTTCTCCTAGCAAATTTGAATCATCCACATTTTGGATATAATGCTAAACATTATGACTAGAACCCTGATGGTTAGTTCTAACCAAAGCAGACTGAATGAATCAGTTGCTGAACTATGAGTCAACACGTAGGTAAATCCCATTGATTCAATAGGTTTTAGTTGGGAATAAAGATTGGAGAGCCAGCATGGTGTAGTGGTTTGAGGATTGTACTATGACTCTAGAGATGAGAGTTTGAATCCCTGCTTGGCTGTGGAAACCTACCGGGTGACATTGGGCAAATCATATTCTGAATCTCAGTATAAAGCAATGGCAAGCCATTCTCAACAAATTTTGCCCCATGACAGGTTCACCTTAGAACTGCCATAGGTCAGAAACTACTTGAAGGGAAACAACTACAACAAAAACTGGATGTAGACCTATGAGTGTTGGGCAAATGGGAATTAAAGGCCAAAAACATTGGAGGGCACAACTTTCCCTACTTCTGTTCTTTGTTGTGCAGGAAATCCATACATTAGTCTCAGGATAGTTTTGCGTTTCTGCATTTCCATGAAGGGAACTGGAGGGTGGCTGCTACATTTTGGTCAGAACCACAGTACTGTTGAAGTAGCTACTTCAGTCCTACTTCATACTGCTATTTTCCAGATCTGTTTCTCTTTTGCATCCATGTATCCAAAGTTCCCATTCACCCAAGGGAAGGGAAGGGAAGAAAAAGAAAGAAAGAAAGAAAGAAAGAAAGAAAGAAAGAAAGAAAGAAAGAAAGAAAGAAAGAAAGAAAGAAAGAAAGAAGTGCCAGACTGTGCATTTTTCTCCATGTGTGAATGAAGAGCTCGGAGCTTTAAGAAGTAGCTTTTTTGGACTACATAGCCATGCTGGCTGGAAGATTCTGTCTGGAAAAAAGTATGCTTTTCAGCTCTGGTTGATGATCTCTTCTATCTGGACTCTCCATCTGTAACATGAGACTTGCAAGGCCTGTTTCCTTGCTTCTCTTCTGGATCAGTTCCACCTAGTCCAAGAAGGTGGGGTCCTGGATCACTCTTACAAAAGGCAGCTTCTGCAACCAAAAATGTCATTCCACTTGGCATTCTTTACAGGAGGACGTACAGGGTAGTGCGTGTTTTGCAGTTGCCTGCTGAGAGAGAAGGATATAAGAATAAAGGAAGCTCTAGAGGGCCACTTTATCTTTGGGGGTAAGGTGACTGAGGTATGTGAATGAAGTCCATTTCTTGGGAGTATCAGTGAACTTCTTTAACATGGCTTTGTGGTTACTTGAGGAGTGTAAACTTGGGGAGATTAATTTGTTTGTGCCTTTAGCCTGACAGAGATGCATGTACCTTTGATTCCTAGTGTCTTATAGCCATGCTGGTGCTTTGACAGATGTTAAATCGAATTGCTTTAAATTGTAACTTTCTGATTCCGATGCATTTTCTACAACTGATATTATAGGAGGCTTCCAGCCAAAACCTTATTCATAAAATTGTTCTGCTTATTTACAGCATTTTATAGGAAGTACTGATAGCATTGTTCTTGCTATCATGTCTTATCATGGTTTTTTCATCCCTCCCCTGACACATGCATTCACACGTGTAGGTGCCTTTACGTCACTTGTCAACATATGTTTGTGTATGTGCCTCCAAGTCACCCATCAACCTATGGCCACCCCATGATTTCACAGGATTTTCTTAGGCAAGAAATACTCAGGTGGTTTTGCCAGTTTTTTTCTCTTATAGTGACCCTACAAATTTCATGGTGTTAAAGGTGATTTGCCATTGCCTTCCTCTGAACTTAGCCTACAGCACTTGCTATTCCCTGGCAGTCTCAGATCCAACTATAACCAAGCTTGATCCTGCTTATCTTCCAGCATCAGGTGGGATCTGGTGCCTTCAAGGCATTTAGACATTTGTTGTTGTTAGTTGCCCTCAAGTCAATCTAAATGAAAAAATGGAGCTGCTTTCTCATCTCATGGCAATCTTGTAGATGAAACATCTCCAAGTCCCCCTATCCTCTACCTCTTTGCTCAAGTCCTGTAGGCTCAGGTTGGTGGTCTTCCTGATTGAGTCTAGCCATCTGGCTTGTGCTCTTCCTCTCTTTCTACTGCTCTCTACCTTCCCTAGCATAATTGTCTTTTCTAATGAGTCTTTACTTCTCATAGTACGTCCAAAGGATGACAGCCTCAGTTTGATCACCTTGCCTTCCAGGGAGATTTCAGGCTCGATCTGTTCAAGGACCCCATTTGTTTGTCTTTTTGGCTGTCCATGGGTAGCACATCTCAAATGAGTTGATTTTATCTGCTTTCTTTACTTTCCAGCTTTTACATTCATACAAGGTGATGGGGAATGCAATGGTTTGGATGATCCTAACTTCAGTAGTCAGTGTTATGTCCTTGCACTTTAGGATCTTGTCTAGTTCTTTCATATCTGCCCTTCCCAGTCCTAGTCTTCTTCTGATTTATTGATTGCACTCCACTTGGATCAATATTTGATCCAAGGCATGGGAATTCTTTGACTATTTCTATTTTGTCATTATCTAGGATGAATTCAGGTAGTTCTTCCATCGTAATTGTTCCAGGTCTTTATTGTTTTCTGTTAATAGTGTGGTGTCGTCTTAGGATGTTAATCTTAGGTTGTTCATGTTTCTTTCTCCGATCTTCACTCCTCCTGCCTCTTGAGTCCAAGCCTGCTCTGCATATAATATTTTTTTCACACACATTGAACAAATGGCGTGATAGAATGCATCCTTGCCTGACTCCTTTGCTGATTGGGAACCATTATAGTTTTCCATGTTCATTTCTAACTGTGGCCTTTTGTCCTGAGTACAGGTTACACATCAGGACAGTCAAGTGTAGTGACACCCCCATTCTTCAAAGAGCAAGCCTTTAGCTCAGGGGTAGGCAACCTTTCCCCTTTAAGGGCCGAGGGACTTCAGCTCCCAGAATCCCAGGAGCTATTGGCCAACATGGAACTATTGGCCAACATGGCTGAGGCTTCTGGGAGCTGAAGTCCCTCGGCCCTTAAAGGGGAAAGTTTGCCTACCCCTGCTTTAGCTTTTCATGATCAATGCAGTTGAATGCTTTGCTGCAGTTGATAAAGCACATTTAGGCACGCTCTCTACAAAAATATAAGGAAGAAAAGATGCAATAATTGCATAGTGTATTTTGATTGATAATCCTAAGAACTGGCTGTCTGGAAGCCACCTAAGTAATGTGGGTGAGTTGGTAAAAATGTGTGTTGGCTAAATGTGGGTATTTTGACAATCTTTGGTCTGTTTTATGAAACAAATACTTTGAATGTGTTTTGGGATAAAATAAGTGTCACGTTTTCCTGCTTTGCTAATGTCAATATAAACAATGATATAATGCATTTACTCATAAATCTACCAATGTTTCTGCTACATGCTGGGGATTTGTTTACTCTTCTTGAAAGTTGTTTTCATGCCCTGCTGCCTGAGGCAAGGACCTCACCCTGCCTAATGGGAGAGCTGGCCCTTTCTGTGTTTAGGAAACATTGCATCTACAGAAACATTGCTATATGGTGATTAGAATGGTGTACTTTACAAGTACATTTTATAGAGATAGTTGATAATTCCTACTGAGATTTTTGTTTAATGTAGGTGTGCTTGTTTATAAGTATTACATGTCTGCCACAAAAAAAATCCCAAGTAGTGTACAATATTAAAACCAGAAGATGAAGCCCTCTGGATAGTTAAAAGGCAACATTAAGTACTGACTCTTTTGTACGTGCACACATAGAAAGTACCTACACTACTCAATTAGCTCAGTTTTATACCTTTTTAACTACCCTGGCTGTATTCTTCTGGGATATGTAGTTTGGTGAGATGCTAAGAATTTACTCCATGAGAGCTCTAGTGCTTGTAGTTCATGGTATTACCTCCATTACCATCCAATGTCATCAGGGGCAGAGACACTAAGCCCAGCACTACCCGGCCTAGAATAAGAAGAACCCTTACTTCTTAAAGGATGGGTGGGATTCAGGATTTTATGTTTTGTTTAATGTATGGAAATTGTAATGTTGTAAGCCGCCCCGATTGCTCTGCAGAGGGGCGGGATATAGATAAAAAATATTATTATTACTATTATTATTACTATTATTATTATTATTATTATTGTTATTATTATGGGAGTCTTTTATAGCTCTCTATAATAGAATTTTAAGTACCTCACCAAATTACAAATCCCAGAATAGAGTTATGACAGATCAAGTAGGATCAAACTTATACAACATGTCTTCAGGTCTGTGTAGACAGCACTTTTAAGCACAGAATCCTAAGTACAGTGGGCCCTTAGTATCTACTGGGATTTGGTCAATTCCTTTCTGCCCCACAGTCCTGTAAAAGTCATCCTCACTTAAAAACAGCCATCAGTCCCAAAAGAGAAGTACAGTGGCCCCTTGGTGTCTGCTGGGGTTTGGTTCCAGGACCCCCAGTGGATACCAAAATCTGTGGATACTCAAGTCCCATTAAATACAATGGCACAGTAAGACAATGTCTCTTGAATAAGATGGCAAAAACAAGGTTTGCTTTTTGGAATTTATATATATCTAAAATATTTGCAAACCATCAATATGCTTGAATCTGTGGATTAAAAAAAATGTGGATATGGACAGTTGACTGTATGGTGACTAAATCCCTAAATGTATTTGCGTGTACATTGATTCATGTAGTTAAAGTGAACATTTGATAAGATTTGATGTTTTAAAAGAAAATTTGAAAAAAATTAAAAGTTTGATTTTTTTTAAAAAAAATATGTTTTGAACAATTACATTTTTAATTATTAAAAAAATTAAAAAATAATTTTAAAAACAATATCATGGGGCCTTTCCTTTCTCCTTCTACTGGGCTTCAGCTCACTTACACCATCTCTTTGGTGTTTTAAGGGGATTCAGGCAAATTCCACAGCTCCTTTCTGCCAAAAGGCAGATGTTTGGGGAGTGATGGTGTCATCCCATCTTAGGGTGTCAACTTGCACTATGTGCACCCCTTGCATCCTCTAATGATGCCCCTGCTGATACACACACACACTACTTTCTCCTGTACAAAATAAAAGAATCATAGAATCAGAGTTGGAAGATACCACAAGGGTCATCCAGTCCAGCCCCCTGCCATACAGAAATACACAGTTAAACATAAACTCCTTTACTTGCTGCCTGATATATACAATACAAAGACAATGACTTATTCACAGATGGTGCAGTTTTCAATTCCTTTTCAGCAGGTCTCCCCCGACTAGTGCCTGCTTTCATGCCATTCCTTGTTCTGGTGCCAAAAATATATATTTGGCTGAGGTGACTTGGCTAAGGAAACTTGACATCTTTTTCCTTCTCAGATGCCAAACAAACAGCCCACTGCTGGCTCAACAGCACATGCCGGGGCTTCTGCTCCTTGTCCTGTCGAGATTTAAAACTGAAAAGCATTGACAATGGTGGCAATGGCAGGCAACAATAGGTTTATGTGTGAGAGAGAGCAGGATGAGGGGGTCTGTATGCTGGAAATGAGGGATAAACCACCTCTACTTTCACAATCCTGCCTAAAATCATACACTGTCCTGGCCCTCCATATCTATGGATTCTGCATCCATGGATTCAACCATCCACGGCTTGAAAATATTCAAAAAATATAAATTCCAAAAAGCAAGCCTTGAATTTGCTATTTTATATAAGTACCTTCATTTTATTATGCCATTGTATTTAATGGGACTTGAGCATCCACAGATTTTGGTATCCACAGGGGGTCCTGGAACCAAACCCCAGTGGATACCAAGGGCCCACTGTACTTCTCTTTTGGGACTGATGGCTGTTTTCAAGTGAGGATGACTTTTACAGGACTGTGGGGCAGAAAGGAATTGACCAGAGTTGACCAAGTGACCATAGTTCCGACCAGGGTTTAGAAATGTTACATTTCTGGGCTACACTTGTTAGAATCTCAGTGTGTCTGGTTGCCAGAATCTCCCAGACAGCTTGTCTTATTGTCTTGTTTTCTATGGGGTTCTGGAAGGTATAGTCCAACTTTTTTTTCCCCCCTGGGGTCTGATCTAACAATTTCTCTACATTGGCTCTAAGTTGTCTGATGATCAAACTGAGCTGGCCAAAATGCCAATTTTCAGATTAAATTCTCTGTTCTTTTCCCTCCTTGTAGATATAAGAAGGCATCCAATCTGTCCCTACATCTTCATTGCTGATGAGCTGAAGTTTTGCCTGAGAACAAACTGGAATAGGAGAGGCACTTTGGCAAAAACAAGGAGCAAGAAGTGGTGACCTTCTATGACAGAAGAGGGAAAAAATCCATCAACAGTACACCCAGTGTTTGGAAAAGCAGCCAAGTGAAAGAGCCTGGCAAGGTAAATGGGTCCCTTTGTGTTCTCACAATGCAAAGTTGGACTCAGGTTCAGTAATGGAGCCCTCCTTTCTGAAGTCTCTCATGCCGAAAGGGGAGAGAGGGTTGAAGAGCTGTTGAATGTTAAAGGAGCCTTCCTTCCTTGGGCAGAGACTGGCAAAAGGCAGAGTTAACGGCAGTTCCCTAAGAAGAATACTTAATTTTGTGACACCATTTGCCTGCCCAAAAGCTTTCAGTTCAATCCCCCAGGAGTCTTGGCTCTATGGCAGAGATGAAACTGGTTCATGAAGGATAGTAGTAATCAGAAAAGTTACTTTTGTGGACTGCAATTCCAGTTTCCCATCAGTGCAGACATGATCTCAGTCTCTTTAGGCTAGGTCTACTAATGGTCAATAATGAAGTCAAGTGGGATCTGCAACAAAGGAATGCATTCAGGGTTCTAGGCATGGATGTTCTCCTTTCTATGATACCCTATTCTATCCCCCCCACACACACACACACATTTTCCATTCTCCCTTAACACAGCATTCTGTAGTTACTGAGCATGCCCAATCCTCACTGGGCTTCCCTGCTTCTTGGGTTTCATCTTCTATTTATGTTTTGTACTTCTGCAAACTTTGAACTTTTCCCAAGCCTATTGGTACCTTCTCTTGTGTATAGCAAGTGTCATTTTGTCTACATACGTATCTATACTTATGGGTTTGCTATAACTCTTCAGGATAATTGTACAGAGCCACTAGATGTGGATATATCATGCTTTTTTGCTTGAGAGAGAGGAAGAACATGTTTGTTCCTGTAGGGACCTGGATGTGGAAAACAAGATGGTGGACTTGTTGGATCTTGGGTGTAATTCAGTATGCTTCTACTGTTCAATAAGAAACAAACAATAATGCTAGGAAAGGTAGAGGGTAGTAGAAAGAGAGTAGAAAGTAGAAAGAGAGGAAGACCACACATAAGATGGATAGACTCAATTAGGAAGGTCATGGGCCTGAAGTTACAGGACATAAGCAGAGCAATGGAGGATGGGGGGGGGGGCTTGGAGATGTTTCATCCATAGGGTTCCCATGAGTCAGGGTCAACTTGATGTCAGTTAACAACAACTACTACTGTTCATGACATCCTGTCTAACCTGTCACAATTCCATGGACCAAATTCTTGCATTTTTTTCTTGGTCATTCTAGAGCAGGGGTAGACAACACATTGGTCACCCAGGAGAACCATATCCCACTGCAATATATATATATATATATATGGCTCCAAAGACCTCCCTGACACCCACTAGGGGACATTTCTGCCAAGGTTTGCCCCTCTCAGGCCAAGAACAGGTTCTAAGAGTGAAAACTGGAGAGGGATTCCGTACTTTTAATGAATGTGCAGAAGAGGGAATTTCTATTGGTGTAACATTTGTTCTCACTTCTATACATCTATTAAAAATACACTAGTCTCTTCAGTCTTTTTCACTTCAATCTGGCAACCATAACCAGAAGAAGACTTTTTGTACAAGAAGGGACCTAGACATCACTTCCAGATCTCTCATTTTTAAAAGTTCTTTTGAGCCTAGAATGAACCAGAAAGAGACCAAAACCAACATCTCTCCTCCTTTGGTGGGGGCAGGGGGTGCAGGAAGGTATGTACCTAGAGGGTCAAAAATTGGACAAATTCAGTCGTCAGCCCCAAACTTCTGGAACTGTTCATCTCTATACTTCAGTATGATGGACTGTTGGCAACTGGCATTCATATTGAACGTATGTATCATTCTTAGCTCCAGTCAAGATGCCACCAATTCAATTTCCACTGTTTTGCAGTGCAGCCAGTTTTGCTGGCTAGGGATTTTGGGAGTTGTAGTCCAAGAGCTAAATCCTGTATGACACTGAGTCCTTGGTATCCACTGGGATTTGGTTGCAGGACCAAAATCCATGGATGCTCAAATCTCGTTATATACAACGGCATAGGAAAATTGTGTCCTTTTCATAAAATAGCAAAATCAAGGTTTCCTTTTTGGAATTTATATATTTTTGGAATATTTTCAATCTGTGGATAGTTGAATCCATGGATTAAGAATCCGTGGATAGGGAGGGCTGACTGTATTCCAAAGCAGAACAGATCCACTGAATTGATGAGAATGTGGCAAGGTAACACCTAGGCAATGCCTATTAATTCAGTAGGTCTACTCTAGTTGGGACTACTACTGAGTTCTGTCCAATTCCACCTTGACTGAGCAGGATGTTAAGCCATGCATTGCTGAGGTATATATTGTCGCTTTCTGAGCTTGGCATGACTGATTTGGAAAATGAGATTCCTTTTGTCTGGCACTTTTGCAAACTTTTGAGGAGCATGTTGGCTTTTCAAAAAAAAATATTATGCTGAAAATCCTTTCTGTACGACATTTTAATTAAAGTCTTTTCTCCACTAATCTCTGCACATATGGATGTGGGATCCTTTGAAATTCTGTTTGAGCTGGCTGGGGGCTGGGAGGAAGGGGAAAAAAATAAACCTTTCCTGAAAATAGAGAGGGGGAGAGCTTTGATATCTTGCATTTTAAAGGAAAAACAAATCACCAGCAATCACAACAGGAAAAGCTTCCCTCCACTTTTTCTTTATCCTTGCATCATTTTTATTTATTTTGTATTTTTGCTATGTCTGTGCTTTTCGTCAACCTTCAGTTATCACCCTCTACCTAATTCAGTATTAACATTTTTAATGTGCTTTAGGGTTCTCAGCCAAGAAACCACACAGGGGGCTTTGTAATGTGCAAATCCCTTTTGAATGTGATTTTTGTGCTATACACACACACACACATTCTTGTTTCAGATAAAACCAAGCCTATTGCTTTCCTAATGTATGCTAATCTTGTTTCTTTAAAGAACTTCCCACATGTAGAGCAAGAGGGTTGCATTGGAAGAGGCAATTGGGAGCCCAGGGAAGGATGTGGTCTGACCTCCCCTCCAGAAGCTTTCCATCTGTTCAAGCAGCAGAGCTAATGATCAGCTAATGCACTCACGTGCAAACACATACACAAGCACGTACACTATTTGTAAAGTACTAGTCTGGAATCAAATAATGACCAAAATATTGATGAGAATTACACAGATTGTATGCCTCATCTCAAGTCCTGTGTTCTGTTCTGGGTCCCTCATTTTAAGAAGGGAAGAAATAAGTTGGAGCAGGTTCAGAGAAGGACAACAAAGATAAGAGATATAGAGAACAAAACATATGAGAGCTGGACATGTTGAGCTTGGTGAAGAGAAGATATGAGTGACTTGATTGCAGTCTTTAAATGTCTCAAAGGCTATTGCAGAGGAGAGAGCTGTTCTCTGCTTCTCCAGA
This sequence comes from Phrynosoma platyrhinos, assembly GCA_020142125.1. Taxonomy (NCBI): domain Eukaryota; kingdom Metazoa; phylum Chordata; class Lepidosauria; order Squamata; family Phrynosomatidae; genus Phrynosoma; species Phrynosoma platyrhinos. The sequence continues at coordinate 11,658,996 of CM034706.1, forward strand.
AGGTAAGATCACATCTAATGGTTTTAAGTTAGTCAATAGAATACAAACTTCCACACCAAGTAGAAATGTCTAGCCACTTCTGTAGGGGAAGTTACTTATGTATGAGTTCAACAAAAGCCAATCACTAACAGGATGCCAGTTATGTTTTATTGCTTTGTTTGTTCCCCCCCCACCACCACCACCATAATAATCTAATATTTATAGATTGGACTTACAGTTTGCACTATAGGCATGTTCAGCCTGGTGAAGAGAAGGCTAAAAGGTTACATGATTGCCTCCCTTTAAAGATCTCATTGGCTGTCACAGGGAGGAGGGTGCAAGTTTGTTCTTTGCTGCCTTAGAGGGTAAAACCAGGTTCAGTGGTTTTAAATTACAGCAGAGGAGATTTTGAATGAACATTAGAAGGAACTTCTTGATGGTAAGAGTAGTTTGGCAATGGAACCGGTTACCTAGAGAGGTGGTGAGGTTTCTTTCTTGGACATCTTCAGAAAGAGGCTGGACAGCTACCTATTCTCTCGTGCAATGAGTAGGGGGTTGGACTCAGTGGCTTATGGGGCTCCTTCTAGCTCTATGATTCTGTTTCTATGTGCAACACTACCTCATTAGTGAACTGTGAGGTTGTGTGACTATTGTGTATGCACATCTTTATGCACAATTAGCAGTGCATGTCCAGGTACAATGTGATGTGCATCTTTACCCAACTTGATGCACATCCATAGGCATCCTTGTACAAAGAGATGTGCATACATTTATGCCAGTGCACAGTGAGATGAACAACAATGAATGCTGTGCAATCATATGCAATGGTCCCATGTTCACAACTCCACTTCTGAACTGAATACATCCATACTGCATCAAACAAAATTGTCCAACTGTTTCCTTAAAGGAACTTACATATGTATAAGAAACCAGCAGGATCCAGCCAAAATGTGCAGTTGAGAAAGTAGATAGGGATTTTCCTCCCTCCCCCATGATATTGTATTCTATTATACTGGTTTATTTATGCACCACCTTTTCCCCAAAGCTAGGATTCAAGAACTATTTTTAGTTGTAGTTAGAATTTTAGTTGTTACATTTTGGGTTGTAAAGTCCAGAATCTACCATTCCAGAATTTGCAATCTAAAAAGTAGTTTTGCAAAGCTCTGTCTAGAACCTAGTATCATTCAAGGACACTACTAGGTACTGTTTCAGAGAAGACAATGCATGATAATGTATATAAATAATATTAATTTTCTGTTTATTACTACCTTAGATGTAGATGGCTGGTTGGATTTTCACCAGAATTGCAGGGGATGTTCAGGACAACCTGCTTTCAGCTATAAGGTATATATAAACTTATTTTAGGGGCCTTGCAAGGCATGCCCAATTGCTTTTTCATTCATACAGAGTAGTGTGTTTGATGCCCAATCAAGAGAGTGATGCTCTCTCAAGGGCAATTCAAAATCATGTGCAACATGAGCAATGTTTGAGCCTTAGAAGAGAAGGATCATCATTGCCCAGAACAGTTGAAAATCTTGTAACAGTGGTTCGTGATTTTTCCCAGTTAGGCTTGGTGCTACAACTTGTGCATGATAAATTTAGGAATTTGGTGCTACAGGTTGTAGTTTTCACTTGAAAATTGCATGCCATTGAAAGGGGGTTAAACAATTTCATGAAGGATCTCTCTTTTGTATACATGGGATACTTCCACCCTGTGTCTGGCTCCCAACATTCTCCATGAAGCCTTCGAATTTTCCCCAAGATCTGTCCATTTTCCCTCTGGTTCTTTCTGGAGAATTCCTGCTCTTATCTCCAGTTACTGATCAGAGATAAGAATGTGGATTGCCCAACTAGATACTGAAAAAAGAAAGAAACTTGCTTCACTGTAGAAGGATATCTGCTTTGATATCTGCTTGGTAACTGAAGGGATTTTAAGGCATTTAACTTGCTCTTCAAATACTTCCAGTTTTAAAGCTATTTAAAGAGCAAGATATTCTAGAAATCAGAGGCATGTGTTTTAAAAGCCTGTTTCTCTGGCAAGTCATTCAGCAAACATTCATAGTACTGGCTTGTTTTGTTTTGTTTTGGGGTTGTTGTGTTGTTGTTTTTTGTGTGTGTGTTTTGGGGTTTTTTTGTTTTTGTTTTTTTGGGGGTTTTTTTGTTTTGTTTTGTTTTTGTTTTTGTTTTTGTATACATGAAACTTATTGAACTAGGGCTTACTCCTCACCAGACATGCCTAGAATTGAGCCATATTTTATATATTTGGTGAAAAAATATCAAAATTACTAAGAATTAGATCTAGCTCTGCTCATTTCATTTTTAATTCTACTTCTAATGCCCTTAGCCAGTTATGGTTGGTGCCTTTCATGTCAATGGGACAGTGAATGCACTTTGGGTATTAGTCTAAATTTTAAAGGAAATGTCCAAGGTTCTAAACCTGACTTGTAGAGAAGGTTCAGCACTTTACAATTCAGATTCACCACCCACTGACATGGAAGCTGCCAGCCATGCAGCTGTTAAGCCCTACCCCCTATTGGAAAGCAACCTGGGAATTCCTTTCTGACAGATGTTGCCTCCATACACATATTATAGTCCACACCCAAAGTTCTTAGACTGTGGTGTTGAACTGGTATGCCCACTTCTAGGCACTACAATTCAAGAATGATGTTGACAAGCAGGAGCATGTCCAGAGGAGGATGACCAAAATAGTGAAAGGTATGGAAACAATGTCCAATAAGGAGCAGCTTAAGGAGCTGGGTGTGTTTAGCCTGGAGTTGAGAAAATTAAGAGGTGACATGATAGCATGTTTAAATATTTGAAGGGATGTCATATTGAAGATGAAGCAAGCTTGTTTTCTGCTGATCCAGAGTTTCTTGCCATTGGACATGGACAGTTTCTTGCCATTGGACATAGAGCAATGGATTCAAGTTAGGGACTGTGAAAATATAGCAATTAGGCATCATAGAGCCATAGAGTTGGAAGATACCTCAAGGGCCATCCACTCCAACCCCCTACCATGCAGGAAGACACAATCAAAGCACTCCCAACAGATGGCCATCCAGACTCTCTTTAAAAATCTTCAGATATTTTGGACTTCCAGAAGCACTAACATGTCCAATGGCAAGAGACTGTAGGAGATATAGCTCCAAATGTGTGGAAGCCCAAAGGTTCCCAAGCCCTGGACCAGATGGATGAACTTTACATGTTTTTAGGCATGTGTCAAACCTGAGAATGTTTTTTGCTGCTGTAAATCTAACATTACCCAGTGGATATTACCACCGACACAGAGTGCTCTCAAAGTAGGAGCATGAAGCAGGTTCAAAGTCAGCTGTATTTCCCAGTGGCATTTGTTGATGCATTTTCTCTGTCCTTGTTATATCATGGGTATAGAGGAGAATTGGGAGCAGACGACATGAAGCATTAAGGCCAGCTTATGAGAGATTGGCAGCCTGGCACACAGATGGTCTTTGGTTGAAGATGCGCCAGCATGAGTTACAGAATGGAGTGTGCCTTGCTTTATTTTTTCTTTAATACCTCAAAGCTGAGCAAAGGCTCAGCTGGCGAGGTTTGCTTAGGAGGCCCTTGGCTAATGGCCAGATGCTAGTGCTTTGTGCTTTTGAAAAACTTTTCTTGCTACCCCAAGCTGGCTTTGCCTAAAAGTGCAGCTGTAGCCAGAGATGAACATGGTCAGTGCATTAACATAGATCAAACCTGTCTATGGGCTGATCTGAGCCTTGGTATAAGGGTCTATGGGAACTGCTGTGTTACTTTGACCTCACAAAGGCTCTTGCCATAACTGATTAGTTTCTTAAGGAAATTTGATCACATTATTTCTTCTTGCCTTCTATTCCATGTTCATAAAAAAATACAGATTGCAAAGACAGCTTGAAGCTGTGAAAATTCTGAAAAGGGGTGCTGGGTAGAAATCAGGCTGTCCCTCATTTTGCTTTGTCTATTGAAATCATAATTATGATTATGCATTTATATCCTGCCTTTTAACCAATAATGGAACTTAAGGCAGTTTTGCAGCTTATTAAAATTGTTGTTGTTGTTGCTACTGCTGCTGTTGTGTGCCTTCAAGTCATTTCCAACTTATAGAAACCCTAAGACAAATCTATCATGGGGTTTTCTAGGGCTGCAAATGTGTGACTTAACCTTGGTATCCACTGAGATTTAGTTCCAAGATCACAACCACCACCACTTCCATGGATACCAAAATCTGTGGATGCTCAAGCCCCGTTATATACATTGGTGTAGTAAAATGATGTCCTTTATATAAAATGGCAAAATCAAGGTTTGCTTTTTGGAATACATATATATATATATATATATATATATATATATATATATATATATATATATTGTTGAATCCAGCAATCATCATTTTATCAAATCTGTTTTGCAAATAATGTTGGAATCATCCCCAATCTTTTATAAATATACTATTAATTTTTCTGTCAAGTATGTACATAAGTTTATCCATCTCCACAATTCCTACTTATTTTTCTATCCATTCTTTGTCTGTGGGGATTTTACCTAATTATCAATATTTTGCCAGTAGAATTTGGACATCCAGCAGAGTCTATTGATTTTTTTTTTTTACCAGTATTCTCCTCAAAGCTAAACAAGCCTAGTAAGAAAAAATCTGGCTTTAAATCAATTTTTTCTTCCTGAATTAATTTCATTTTATATTTTATCATAACCCAGAACCTTCTCACTTTTTTAAATACCGCATCACATTCTTCAGCCTCTGGTCCACTCCCAGATCCCTTTCACATGTACTGCCATCAAGCCAGGTGTCACCCATTGTATATCCATGCATTTCATTTTTACTGACCAAATGTAGTATCCTATATTTCTCTCTGTTGAAATTCATTTTGTTAGTTTTAAGGATTCCTTTCTAATCTGTTAAAATCATTTTGAATTCTGATCCTGCCCTCTGGGGTATTATCGCTCCTAATTTGGTGTCATTTGCAAATTTGATAAGCATGCCTTTTGTTCCATCATCCAAGTTGAATAACACTGGGCCCAGGACAGAATCCTATGGCACCACACTAGTCATTTCTCTCTAGGATGAAGAGGAGCCATTGTTGAGCACCCTTTGGGTTTAGTCAGTCAACAAATCCACCTAGCAGGCATATTGTCTAGCCCACATTTTATTAGCTTGTTTGCAAGACTATCATAGGAGATGTTTTACATTTTTACTGAAATCAAAATGTGCTAGATCTACAACTTTCTCTTCTTCTGGCAAGCTTGCAATTCTATCAAAAAAAGAGATAAGATTAATTTGACATGCCTTGTTTTTGAGAAACCCATATTGACTTTTAGTGATCACAGCATTCCACTCTAAGTATTTACAGACTGTTTGTTTCATGGTCTGCTGTACAATCTTTCCTGATATTGATGTCAAGCTGACTGGGTGGTAATTCTTTGGGTCCTCTTTTTTTTAAAAAAAAAACAACAACAACAAAACACTTTGATGATGGGAACAACATTTGCCTTCCTCCAGTCGTCTGAGATTTTTTGTGTTCTTCAGGAATTCTCAAAGATTATTGCCAGTAGTTCTGAGATTACTTCTGCCATTTTTTAAATACCCTTGGGTGTAGTTTATTTGGCCTTGGAGTCTTGAATTTATTTAGAGTACCTAGGTATTCCTGTACTACTGCTTTATTTATTTTGTGCTCCATTTCCCCTACTGCATCATCTGTTCCATTTCCCCCAGTTGAGCACTGTTTTGCTTTTGGGAGCAGACTGACGCAAAGAAAGTGTTGAGTAGTTCTGCCTTTTCCCTGTCCCCTGTTAGAATTTTTCTGTCTTTTCCACACAGTGTCCTACCATTTCCTTATTTTTCCTTTTGCTGCAGACATAACCAAAAAGCCCTTTTATTTTTTTTAAACTTCTCTAGCAAGCCTGAGTTCATTTTGCACTTTAGCTTTTCTGACTTTCTCCCTAAAAGCTATTTGCTTGGATTTCTCTTTCACGATTTCTCCCTTATTCCATTTATTGTGCATGTCCCTTTAACTCTTAGCCCAACTGAAAATTCTTTAGACATCCACACCCCATTTTTCTTCCCCATTGGAAGTTTTGGTAGTCTTCAATATCTTACTCTGTTTGAAATGGAGTCTTCAGTATCTTACTTTTAAGAAACTTCCATCCATCCTGAATTCCCTTCTCTTTTAGTATTCCTGATCACAGGATCACACTCAGTATTTCCCTAAGTTTACTGAAATCAGCTTTCTTAAAGTCTAGAATGTGTGACTGATTATGTGTGGCTTCCCCTTTCTGCTGTATAATAAATTCTAGAAGAACATGGTCACTTCCACCTATGGATCTGCCACTTCCACAGCTGTAACCAGGTAAACACTATTAGTTAGGATGTGATCCAAAATAGTTGATCCCCTTGTTGCCTCTTCTCCTTTTTAGGGAATGAAATTGTAAAGCAAGTGAGGAATTTGTTGGATCTTATATTCTTGGCAGAGTTGGACATCCAACAAATATCAGGATAGTTGTAATTTTCCATTACTACTACATCTCTCCTTTCTGAATGTGTGTTCCAAGAAGGCATCATCCAAGTCCTCAGTCTGGTTTGGGGGTCTGTAGTAGACTTCTACAATGATATCTCTGTTGTTTCTATCTCTCTTAATTTTTACTCAGATGCTCTCAACCTGGTTTCGAGGATTTAAGTCATGAATCTCTCTACAGATGTAAACGTCCTTGACATATAATGCTCTTCCTCATCTTTCCTGTTTGGTCTGTTTCTCTGAAATAGATTATGTCCCTCTATTACTACATTACAATCATGAGACTCATTCTACCAGGTTTCCGTGATGCCTATTATGTCATATAATTTGCTTTGCTGTGTTAAGAGTTCAAGTTCATCGTATTTATTTTCCATGCTGTGTGCATTAGTGTAGAAACATCTAAGACCATTAGTCATCCTCCTAGCTATTTCTTTAAAGTTTTTCCTCCTACTGTTGAATTCTTGTACTGTTCACCCAATTCTCTCTATAACATTTGAGCTATTATCTCCAGCAGCACTTGAACTCCTACCCTCAAGAATACTGTCTCCCTCCCCTACATAACTCAGTTTAAAGCTCTCCTGATCAGCTTTGTGAGAATCTTAGCAAAAACATTCCTGCCAACTGCTGTGAGGTGCAACTCATCACTTGAATCTTCATGAAATTCTAGATCATGGTCCAAGAAGCCAAATCATTCCTGACAGAACTATCTGTGGAACCAGTTGTTCACCTCCACTATTCTTCTCTACTTTCCTGGGCCATGTCCTTCCACTGGGATTAGAGATGAAATGACAACCTGTGCATGAGGGTCCTTCAGCTTCCTACCCAGAGCCTTGTAATCCCTTGTGATTTTGGGAAGGATGTGCCTTGCAAAGTCATTGGATCCCACATGGGCCAAAAGGAAGGGGTAATGCTCAGTTGGCTTGACAAGTCTTGTCAGCAGCTCTGTTACATCACAAATATTTGCCCCAGGGAGACAGTACAACTTTTGGAAGATTCTGTTAGGCTCACAAACTGCACCAGGGAGTCCCCTACCACCACCATGCATCTCTTCTAAAGATCGTCAGAGATCATTCCATGTTCTGAATTTTCCAAGGTCATCTTTGTGTTCTCTGTGAACTGACACTGATGCTCTTGTTGCTGTTACTCATCATCACTGTAAGGGCTTTGAATTGATTCTGTGGCTCCTAACTCACAGAATGATCCCTGGTTATTCTATTCCTATGTGCCACATTTCTCCAAATGTCTAGCTTCTGTATTTGAGAACTGACTTCCTCAGAAACATCCCCTGTGTGTTCCTCATCCAAGACAATCTGCTCTGCTTTGTCCAAGAAAACCTCATGCTCCCTAATATGCTAAAGAGTAATACATGGGCCTCAAGTTGCTGGACTTCTGACAAGAAAACAAACATACCACAGCTGTTGCAAGTGATTGCAGCAGCTCCTGCACCATCATTCAGTAGTCTTAAGTAGGCACTGAAACAGAACTCTGGGCTTGCCCCTCAAACCTCCCTGCTAAATGCCCAAGCAAAATGTCTGTTTGCCTTCCCTGTTCTCCAAGGGTCCATTTTCTAGGGTCTGGGGCTGCAGCTAGAGAGCTAGTGACTGCTAACAAGCTCACAAGCAAGTCATAGTTTTTTGTGGGTTTTTCAGACTGTGTGGCCATGTTCTAGAAGAGTTTCTTTCTGATGTTTCGCCTCTCCCAAAAGGCCCTAACACTATAGCCAGGGTCTCACAGTATATATATACCCACTCTACTCCATTCCAGTATTCTCTGAAGATGCCAGCCACAGATGCTGGCAAAACATTAGAAAGAAACTCTTCTAGAACTTGGCCACACAGCCCGAAAAACCCACAAAAAGCTATGGATGCTGGCCATGAAAGCCTCCGACTTTATATACAAGCAAGCCTCTTCCCAGTTCACACAAATAAAGAGCCTTACCCCAAACTCTTCCAAAAGACTCTGCAAGGCTCAGCAGAGACAAGCTCACCTTATACTGTTTCTTCTACCTTGCCCATGCAAAACATCAGTTGGCTTTGCCTGTTTGCTGAACTCCAAGTCTGGGGCTTTAGCTAGTGGCTGCTAGCTTCTTTCCCATAGTCTCTGATTCACTTCCTCTTAGCAGACACCCTGCACCCTAAGACCATGTGCTCAGGCAGAGGACCTGGGCCTACACATGAACGAACAATACAACACTTAAGGAGCACACAAGCAAGCCTCCTCCTAGTTCACACAAATAGTCAGCCTTAACCCATCAAACACAAACTCACCATAAAACAGTAGGACACCAATAAGCACAACAGCAGTTCTTTTCTCAACTCACACCAGAAAACAGACTTTACCCAACAGACACAACAGGCTCAACCCAACAAACTCTTTAGGGCACTAAATGTCTGCTTTCCATTTAAATAGTTCCAGATCCTGTTCAGAGTGTTTAGAGGAAAAGAGGATGGCCATTTATTTACTCTGACAGTGACAGCCCTGCCAAACGCATGATGAATAAGGCTGTGCCAAGGCTTGCTGTGTTCGCCTGAAATTACCAGCGACAGAGAAAAGAGCCCTTATTCCACCAGCGGGTGTAAGCTTGTTCTGAAGTCTGTACATTGATAAGACGAGATAAACATTGATTTACTTGAACGGTTAACATCTCAGAGGCTTTGGTGGGTAATTCTAAGTGGCTTTCGATCCTCTTCATTGTGATGAATGAGGTTCTGCCAGTTCTTGCCCCTAATGCATTGTTACAGGTCAGGGGGGGAATGGTCCTGCCCAGTGTTTCTCTTGCTTTCATACAGAAGGAAGCAAAAAGAGGCTCCCATGTCAGTGGGATGGTGAATTGGCTGTGGCTTTTAGTTCAAACTTTAAAGCTGTCCAGCATACATCTCCTTCTTTGGAGGTTTCAAACAGAGGCTGAATGGCCATTTGTTGTGTGTGCTTTGATTGTGTGTTCCTGCGTGGCAGGGAGTTGGACTGGATGCCCCTTATGGTGTCATCCAACTCTGTGATTCTGTGATTTTTTCATTCGCCACTAAAACCTTCTCCCCAAAATAGATTCAATACCTTGTGCCGCATGCATTCCCCAATGCCACTCTAAGGAATAATATTTTGAGAAGGTGCTCCAAAGAGTTAAGAAGCCGGAAAATACCACTGACAGATAGATAGCTTTAACTGCTTAAAATTCTTTGGTCAGTTAAGAGGCTGTACTTGTCTGAATGGAGGGAAATGATTTGATTTTGAACACTGTGAATAAAAATATTCACAAAATCCCAGAAGACGGGCACTAAATAAAAAGAGGACCCTTTTCCAACTCAGTAATAATTTCCACAGAGGTTCAACAATGCCTGGGGGTGGATGGATGGGTTAATCCACCCATTTTCTGTGTATTAAAATGGACATCATCTGAGGATTAAATGTGCAGCATGCAGCTGCACTTTTACTTTTTTTATTATTTTGAAGTTAGTACAGAGAGATGTGGTCCAGTTTGGGACTATTATGCATGATTAGGGACTCAAATATATTAAATTCTTTTCCCTCCTATAAATGTTTTCCTACTACCAACATCATGGAGACACGTGGGAATGAAGACAGTGTTTTAGAAACTTTCCACTGATTGTCTCTCTCTCTCTCTGTGTATGTGTATCTGTGCATGTATGTGGCTTTAAGTCAGCCATCAGTTTATGGCACCCTTATGAATTTCATAGGGTTTTCTTAGGCAAATAATATTTTGTTTTGTTAGTTTCTTCCTCTGAAATATAGTTTACAGTACTTGGTATTCATTGGTGGTCACTTATTCAAGTACTAATCAGGATAGACCCTGCTTAGCTTCCAAGATCAGACAAGATCTGGTGCCTTAGTATTTGGGCCCCACTGATGGAAGTATTTATTTCAAAGTGAAAAAGACAATAAAATTCCACTACATGCTAAATATTTGAACAGTTTGGGCCTCTGAAGAGCAGGGCTGGGTATCACACAGCCCTCCCAATGTAGAGAGACTGTAGTTTTCATCCATTGCCTATGCTGCCTCAGGCTTCTGGGAAATGTAATCCAACAACATCTGGAGAACCACAGCATTCCCAACCCAATCCCAAGGATTTCTTCCTTCTCATACAGGACCGGATAGCTCTTCTGAGATTATTCCTGTTAACAAGCTATGGTTGCATTAAATACAGAATACATTAGAGGGATTAACAAACAGAACTTTATAAATGAATTAGCAGGATGTTTCAGGAAATAAAAGTGACATGTAACCAAGGTGGCAGTTTAGAATACTTGGTGTTCTCTTCATAACCATATGTCTGGTTGTGAAAGGTAGATAGTAAAGAAAGCTGACAGGAAATGAATCAATTGATTTGAAATGTAGTGCTGAAAGAGAGATCTATGGATACCATGAATTGCCAAAAAGAAAAATAAATGAGTCCCAAATACCCTAAAGACACTAGATTCCATCTGATCTGGGAAGCTAAGAAGTGCCAGCTCTGGTTAGTACTTGGATGGGAGACTGCCAACAAATACTAGGTGTCATAGGCTATATTTCAGAGGAACTGACAAAACCACTTCTGAGTATTCCTTGCCTGAGGAGACCTTATGAAATTCATGGGATTGTCATAAGTTGACAGGCAACTTGAAGGTGCATACAGAGAGAGAGAAAAAACAAATCAAACCAGAACCTTCACTAGAAGCCAAAATTACTTAAATGAGATTATCATGCCCTGGGTATAGCATAAGATGATATGGATGATTGGAAAATGTCATTGGACACGTCTCATTGCCAGATGTGTATTTGCACAGTTAAAACTATTGCAACAGCTGCGCCCCTTCCTGGAGATGCCAGCTGTGGCCATGGTGACAAACACCTTGAATAAATCCGTTTGGATTACTGTAATGCACTATACACAGGGCTGCCTTTGGAAACTATTTGGAAAATGCAGCAGTCAGACTGCTGTTTGGAGCTGGTTGAAGGGAACACATAACTCCCATATTACAACAACTTCATATGCTACTGGTCCATTTCTGGGCATAATTCAAGGACTGGATGTGTTTGCTCCAGACTAATTTGGACTGTCTGAAAGACCATATCCCCTCCTGTGAGCCCGCCTGGCTTTTAAGGTTTTGGGGAAAGGTTTTCTCTCTGTTTCTATCATCACCCGTGCATCTGGAAATGATGATGGAGAGAGCCTTCTTAGTGGCTGCCCTAGCTTGTGGAATTCCCTTGCACAGAAATCCTATTTGCAATTACCTGGGAATGTTTTCTGTTCAATAGCGTCAAGGCAAGTTCTTTGTTATGCAGCCTTAGATCCAAACAGGATTCAAAAGAGTATTGTGCCCTTGGAGAAAGTCTAATGTAGAACCTCTTCTGACCACTCAGCCTCAGCACCCCACAAACGATTTTAGCTGAAACAGCCAAGGATTTTTTGGCTAGAATATCCACTTTAAATGAGTCTTAATTATTTACATGTGCTGTTCCAAGGGGTGCAAGAAACAGTAAGATCTCCTTCACCCCCAATAGCCCAAGGAGTGACTGGTAATGAGGCAACATAATTTCTAGTTGACAAAATGACACAGCTGTGGCCCTGCAGAAGTGTTGAGGAACTGAAGACTGACCATTGTAGCCCTCCAAGCCTTGGAGTTTACTAGGATTCCCAGTTCTCAAGGCCTGGCCAGTCTTCTTCAGTCCTAAGATCAAGGAGGAGGAATCTCATGGTGAGAGTGATGGCTTAAAAAGTGTCTCTGTCTATTTATTTTCCTCATGTGTTAGACTTGGGCTGAGATCTTGTGTCATCAGAAATAACTATGATGATGGAGTTTGTTGTTGTAGTTTCCAAGGCACCGCAGATCAAAGCACTGGGGAATGATACCTGCAAGCACACACCTGGTTGCAGGGCACATCAAAAACAGCCAGCTAGAGACACCCCTTGGGACCCTGTTGCAAATACTTGTTTCCATGCACCCCACAACTGGGAAAGGGCTGCATACTTTCCCAGCATCTCAACCTGCAGCTCCTCAGAAAGCCTTCAGTTGAGAGCACTGCCAAGATGAAAAGGTGGGTTTGGTGGATCATGTTGAACAACTGTAAGAGATCACAAATCTACCTTGGGTTTTTTGTTTGTTTGAATGCTATGCTCTGTGCAACTGTAGTCAATGCTTAACATATCATGCTTAATAGCCACCCCTTGCAACATGACAAAGAGTCATCCATAAGTCTCAAATTTTGGTGCTAAAATATTAGAGACTGGGATACTCTTGACCTGGCAACCCTAGGATGTGCCCTCCACTGGTCTATTTTAATGGGACAGAGAAGTGAATGGAAAAAAGATCACAATCTGGAGGTGTATTTTTCCACTGCATATTTGAATAACTGTTTCTTAATCCTCACAGTGGTTTCCAAATTAAACCACCTCCCCCATACAATGAAAAGAATCTAATAAAAGCAAATATCGTTGATGCATTCAATGGACAGGACAATAGGGGGCATAAAGCGATTGATTGAATTTAAAAATACAGTACGCCCTTAGTATCTGTTGAGGTTTGGTTTCAGGTCCCCACCCCCCCATGGATACCAAAATCTGTGGAAGCTCGAATCCCATTATATACAATGGAAAAGCAAAATGATGCCCCATATATAAAATGGCAAAATCAAGACTTGCTTTTTGGAATTTTTGTACTTTGGAATATTTTCAAGATATGGATGCTTGAATCCATGGATAAAGAATCTGTGGATATAGAGAGCCAACTATTGCTGTGATTGGAGGTTAAAAGAGATGAAAGGCACAACAGAACAAAATTGTCTTCTTAAATGTGAGAGAAGAGAGGACTCAAGCCTCCTTCAGGAGAGAATGCCTTAACTGGGTGCTGCTACCAAGAAGGCCTAATTTTGTTTTATCACCAAGGTACATGAAAGAGTAGCAAGGAATAGCATATGTTTACCTACAGTGTCTTCCAGAACTATTTAGTTGATTAATTTTAAAAGTAATGAAAAATTACCCTTCGCCTTTATGGATTTCAGGCCTTTGCACAAAGAGTGTGAAACCAATAAAATAATTCAGACAATAAAAACTTCAGACGTACCATCCAAATAAAATGAAGCAGGAAAAACAATAAAATAAACTTAAAATAAACTGAGTTACCTAATTTGAAAATGCCTTAGCAAACCAAATAGGTGTGAGCTGGGATCGAAATACTCACAGTGTTGACTTCTGTTTCAACATCTTGGAGAGGATTGGCTGACAACTTCCATGTCAGTGGGGTGATGAATCTGTTCTAGGTCTTTGTCCAAATGCTAAAAGAATTATCCAAGGCGCTGAAATGTGGGTGTGGGTTTATGTGTTTGTGATAAGGTATAGCATCTTGGATAACTGCTTTAAAATAAAACCCAGAGTGAACCTACCATCCCACTGACATGGAAGCTGCTTTCTACCCCCAGCGTTTCTCATGATTGTGTTTAATGATACCTACATGCTGCAGGTTTTCATTGGTCTTCTCAGCAATGACAGTATGGAAAATAAACAGTATGATTATTTTGTTTCCTGTGGTGGAAATAGGAGAAGAAGAAGGTGGAACATGCACTTCCTTATCAACATTGTCATAGCTTTTATTTTTAAATTATCACCTCCTGGTGAAACTGCCAAACTGCAAAGGAGCACAGAGGCAGCTGCAAACCTTAATACTTGGATAAAGGACAGAGTTGACCCAGGTGTAGAATTCCCTCATCCCTGAGGCATGAGCTGCCTTGGCTAAAATTCTTTCTACACAACTCAGAAGACTTGGAAGGCCCCTTCTGCAATTGCATGATTGGCAGCAATTCTGCCATAAGCAAAGAAAAATGTGTTCTCAGCTAGAGATGGATGGATGGAGGGCTCAGCCTTTTTCCAGTTCATGTCAATTTCACTATGTTCATTCATATGACTGTTCCTGGAAGTTGTGGCATTAATCTACATGGGGGGGGGGGAACCCACCATTTCCCACCCCTCTCACACTCCTCATAGCATCATCATAGAATCACAGAATTGGAAGAGACCACAAAGGCCATCCAGTCCAACTCCCTGCCATGCAAGAAGACACAATCAAAGCACTCCTAACAAATGCCATCTGGCCTTTGTATAAAAACCTCCAAAGAAGGAGACTCCACCACACTCCAAGACAGCATATTTCACTGTCAAATAGCTCTTACCATTAGGAAACTTTGCTTAATGTTTAGGTGGAATCTCTACTCTTGTAGTTGGAATCCAGTGCTCCAGATCCTAATCTGTGGAGCAGCAGAAAATAAACTTTCTCTATCCTGAACGTGACATACCTCCAAATATTTACACAGGGCTATCATATCACCTCTTAACCTCTTCTTCCCCAAGCTAAACATACCCAGCTCCCTAAGCTGCTTCTCATAGAGCATGGTTTCCAGACCATCACCACCACCATCGATCTTCCACATTAGCTGTTTAGTTATGTATATGTAAGAGTCATAAATGTGTAACTAAGCAACATTTCCTGTCCAACCTTCCAAGCCCATCTTAACATCCAGCAGCCACATTGAGCAAAGAAAGTCTGTTCAGCTGCCCGTCAGGTCATAAGAAGGATGATATTTCCAGCCCACTCCCACTTGCAAGCAAGGCTATGATGAGGAATTACAACAGGGGTCCTGCTTCTGATCATCTCAGCTTTGCTAGCTGGTGAGAGAAGGGTAGAAACATCAGCCTCCTTGCACCCTGATCTGCAGCTGAATGGGCTTCTTTTTCCCAATGCAGCTGTTGACTGTTGAGGTAGGCTTTGGGGGGCATTTACATAGACGTATAGAAATACTATGTAGTATTAGTGACTACAGAGCAGTTAAGGATCCATAACTCTAGGTTAAAAATCTGTAACTGCAATATAGAATACCAGCAAAGAATAATGATGATGATGATTCCTCTTTTCACTACAAGTAGATCAAGAAGTGGTCTTTTGCTAGCCTGGCCTGTTTTTCCATTTTGCCCTTAGTAATGTTTACTAAGACTGGCAGCAATTTTCCACAGAGCTCCTGGGAACCCCCCCC
>CM034706.1:11676025-11690754 GCA_020142125.1 Phrynosoma platyrhinos
GCACACTTTGAAATGTGCACATGTTGTCAAATGCATGCATCTTCTTTCCTTCCTTCCTTCCTTCTTTCTTTCTTTCTTTCTTTCTCATAATGCAACTAAGTTCTGGAAATGGGGACAGGAGTATGGTCATAATTCTGGAAATGTATAAATTGCTCAACACAAATTTGGTTTCAGGAGGTAGGAACAATTCAATCTGTCTCTCAAAATCAACAGAGCAGATTTCTTACCCAGCCTTCATTCAGACAAGGGTATTCATATGGATGCATCATTGAGATATTTTGCTTTGCTCACCAATGGTGCCATCCCATTAGATTCAATGGCAATCCTAACCATACCTATAGCTGAGGTCTGACCACATTTGATCTTATCCCAGGGCTATCATGCACAGAAACCAAGGGTGTCAGCTGTCACTGAAAACTCAGCCAAGTTACTCTTGGCCATAAAATGTCTGCGCTAGCTATTGATACTGCTTTACTGCTTAGCTATGCCATGGGGTGGCTCTCATCCAAATGCTGGGCATGCACAGGGCAACATTCAAACATGCCTTGGAGACCAGTGTTTGGCACTTAGCTGCTCAAGCTATGCATATGCCATATGTCTTCAGTGCACATTTTGATCAGCTGTTGATCCGTGTTGGTTAGAGGTGACCCCTGGCTACTCCAGCCTATCCTGCATAAAATTGCCCAGTCTCTTTTTTTGACACCTTCAAAGCTAGTGGCTATTGCTGCAATACAGGACTGAGTTTCATCCATCAATTTTGCATTGCACAAAGGAAGTGCATCCCAGAGTTTTGGGGTGATGGTGGTGGTGGTGGAATACTCCTTTAGATTGTGATTCCCAGAAAATCCCGTTGGCCATGCTGTCTAAGGGACTGTGGAACTTGTAGCCAAAATGTACCTTTTGCAAGCTCAGGCACTTGCTGTTATCTGTTTGTTAGCAGCTACCAATCACTTTCAATGGGAATGTGGAATTATACTACACAGTTACAGTCATTTTAACTGTCATGGCTACAACTTAAAGAATCCTGGGGTTTGTAGTTCAATGGGAGCTTTAGAATGGTCTGCTAGAGAGTTCTCCTGCTGTCATGCAAGGGAGCACACTGTACCTTTCTAGCAAAGAATTCTAAGGACTTACCCAAACTACAAATACCATAGGATGGAGCCATGGCAGTTAAAGTGGTATCAATCTGCTTTAACCATATAGTGCAACTAGTGATTGTAGCTTTTAGTATGAACAGGGAGAGAGACATCTCTTGCTTTCCATTCTCAATTGTATAAACCATTATAATTTCCCTAACTCTGCAACCATGACTTCTTTTTACCAAAATAAAAACACCCCTAAGCATGTTTGACTTTTGTGGAGAGGGCGCATGCTTCCGCTGCTTAATAGCTCTGGTGGACATTTTCTATGTGTTTTCTGTTGCTGTTCTGAAGGTTGTACCAATTTAATTTATGCCTCAGAGATAAAAGACCTTGCACAATTTCCCCCTTGAGGCTGGATATATATATATATATATATATATGTGTGTGTGTGTGTGTGTGTGTGTGTGTGTGTGTGTGTGTGTGTGTCTTGAAAATCACAGGATTTCAACTTCAGGCCTCAGCTACTAATACAAACCCCTCTTTGGCCATCCAAGCAGAATAACCTTTAAAGAGCCAAAGAAAATGACTGACCATGTATTATTTTTTCAAAAAAAAGGCCCAATTAAAATGTAGTGGAAAACTACAGAAAAGAAAGCAAAAATAGTCCAGCTTACTTCCTTCTGTGCTAAACTGAGAAAGAGACATATTGTCACTTTGGGACACTGGTCTCTGATGGTGTAAATAGCCTGTGTGACATTGGTTTGGTTTGCCAATTGGGGATGAAATAAATATGCATTTTGAACTGAGTGCCTAATATGTATAGCCCTGCCACCACATCCTTCGTACAAAACTGTTCTTTTTAAAAGCCTTCAGCAAAAGGTCAGTGCCTGTCTCCCTCTTAATATGCCACCTTTTTCTAAACAAATGCCGGAATTAAATTTAAGACCGTGATGTCTTTTTAAAGAATGCACTACTATTGGTATGTACTGCTGAACCTGACATTTGGATCGCAGCCATGAAGGGTTTGCTATATGAAGGCAACATTTTTCTCAGGTTCCCATCCTAAACACACTTATTAGGCAAAAAGACTTATCAATTAAAGTAGTGTTTGTGTGGTCTCAGTGTGTGGAGGAAACTCCAACCCTGGGACCAAATTTGGCTTCCCTAGGTTTCCTATATCTAGGGGTTTTCAGATGATCATTTGACTATGCTCGCAATGCAAACATTTAGAGCAGGCATGGCAAAATGTGGTCTGTGGCCCACATGCAGCCCCAGGACTGTTTTCTTTTTGGGGGGCAGAGATTAAAAAGAAGAACTTTTTGTAATTTTTGTTTTGCTCTGAAATGCCCAAGAATGATCTCTAGGGAGTGTGGCGGACATTTTCACCATGTCTTGAGTCCCTCTGGTTACTTCCCCTGAGCTAATATGAAATTTTGTGATTTTTTTAAAAAACAACTTGGAAAAACACTTTGTTTTCTTCAAGTCCTTTGTTGCATCTAGGGATCCAGGAAGGCCCTAAAACATGTCCCCATGTCCCCAAGGGAGCATTTTTTTAATGGGAGAAGTAGAGAGGGGTGTGCCCTCCTATATCTCCAGGAGGCCTAATGTGACCACCCTGTCTTGCCCACTCCTGATTCAGAGTTTCTCAGCTTTTATACATTTTCTCTCATTCTAAAAGATTGAAATTAGTGTTGCCAGTTCAAGGCCATCCCACATCCTGAGATTTCAGAGCCAAAACTTGAGATCAAGAGATGAAAACAAGAGGTGGACCTTGGTGAGGTTATAAGGATGTTGCAAGAAGTGACTAGTGATGTCACTAAGCCAGATATCTTAAACATCAACCACAGTCGTGGATACTGTATATCATCCAAATAAAAACACACCAAATCTAAATTATGGGGAACACACACACTTACCAAGGTTGTCCTCTCATCCTGAGATTTTTTCCCACAGTGCTGAGGACTGGAGCAGAAGATCCCAGCCCTGAGTTCTGGGAAGTAAAAGGTAAAGGTATTCTTCATTGACAAGCCGTAGGGGGTGGTACTCACCTCTGTTACTAAGCCAAAGAGCCAGCATTGTCAGAGACTATGCTCTTTGGCTTAGTATTATGTGGCCAGCATGAATGCACAGAACGCTGTTACCTTCCCACCAAAGTGGTACCTATTCATCTACTTGCACTTGCATGCTTTCAAACTGCTAGGTTGGCAGAAGCTGGGACTAGTGACAGGAGCTCACCCATCATGCAGCACCTGGGCCTCAAACTGCCAACCTGCCAATCTTGCAGTCAACAGAGCCAGCGTTTTAACCACTTGAGCCACTGCATCTGGGAATCCTCATTGAAATGTCTCTGTCCAAGATACCCTTTTGGCAGTAACAGCTGCCACCTAAATTGCCCTGCTATTTTTGTTATCACTGCTCTGCTCTTTCACTCATCCAGCCATGGAGTATGGCTGTCAAGAACTTCTTCAAAAATGGAACCCTCTTAGATCTGAATGAAGTTCTCCATTCTTGGTATATCAGATTGAACCACAAGTCACTTTTAGGTGTACAGTGGGCCTTTCCATCCATGGGGGTTCTGTTTCAAGGGGTTTGGGTTTGGGGGCCCCAAGATGGGGAAGAACATGTAAAATCAAGCCCACATTAGTCAATGAGTGATAGCATGCATGCAACCATATCAGTGTGCCCACAGGAGCACACTACTTTTTACTAATATGGGGGAAATTGCAAAAAAAAAAAAAAAAAAAAAAAAAAAAAAAGATGCCTAGGGAGTCCTGGAGATCACAAAAATGGCACTGGACCAGTGTTTGGACCACTGGACCATTTTGCCTCCTATAGAGATTGGCCTGCTGAGGGCTGCATTTTTTTTTAAAAAAAAATTACTTCTACAGCACTGATGTTACTTTTCAAAGGAATGGATTTAATTCCTTGCTGAAGCCACCCATAGCTCAGCAATGCTAGGATGATGCTCTGGGTTTCATCCTATCACTGTTTCATTCTATTACTGCTGAGCTATGGAAGACTTGAATTCTACTTAAAAGTAAAAGTAAATTCCAAAGCTCTGCATTTGCCACTGAATGGTTGAGGATTGTGGAAGCGGAGAAACTTTCCTTGACACTTTGGGCCTAAGCAGACTGCCAGAAATAGTGCACATTAAATTGAGGCACTGCCCTGGCTCAGTGCTAGGGAATCATGGGAACTGTAATTTATTGTGGCACCAGAGATCTCTGGCAGAGAAGTCTCAATGTCTCAGAAAAAAATACAATTCCCATGACTCCCTAGCACTGAGCCAGGGCAGTGCCTAAATTTAATGTGCACTATTTCTGGCAGTCTGCAAAGGCCCTTACTCTCTTTTAATAACAGCTAAACTTTCTTGATGGTAGCATAGCCAGTAGTGAGAGATGGTGGGGGCTGCAGGCCAGAAACATTAACATCCTTGATGTCAAAAATTGCGACTACTGATGATAGTTTACATAGAAATTAAGAGAAGATGTATCTTTTCACAAAGGGATGGGGCACTCACCGCCTTTCTTCACTGCCCCTTCTTTTTTTGTTCTGAGTATCTTCTGAGTAATCCTTGACTAAGAAAACCCTATGAAATTCATAGGGTTCCCACAGGTCGACAAGCAACTCAAAGGCACATAACCACACACATCTTCTCTGTTGCTGGATCATTCTTTTAACAAAACTTTCACCCTGAAACTTTATGTGTGAGAAAGGAAGGAAGAGAGCAGGGAGGGATGTTTGCTTTGAAGGACAGTGACTCTAATCTGTAAGAGACTGTTATACCCAATCTGTCAAATATTTGGTTGTGTCTTCCAGTTAAGTCTCTCTCTGTTTATTAACAAACTAATGAAAGCCTCCATAAAAGAGCAGATCTGCACAAGGGGGAAATGTATGCACAGTGCTAGCTTCCCAACAGCTGTCTTCCTCAGTAAACTATTCTCTCTCTATGCTTTCCATTGTTGCTATTATAAAAAAAACCTGCTGCCAAGGTTTGCAACTGTAAGCAAGCACAACCCAAGGCGTGGCACCTGAAAGCAAGGTAAGATATTCACCTTTGCAGTGTCCTCAAAAGCCTCTCTTTTATTCATACAGCACTGTAGCGGAACCGGGGCTTTCAGGGTTGAAACATGGGGACTTTGCGAGAAACTTTTTGACAATGTCTGCCACCCACTCCTCAAGCCTTGCTGTCTCCTCTGAGCTTACCTGCCATCCTCACAGTAGTGCCAAGGAAGGATTAAAAATCAATGTATAATAAGCTACCGGTGTTGTAATCCAAAGTATTTTCAGGTGGGATGTTCATTTAGGAGTCATAAACAATTAAGACCCACCAGATTCTGATAGGGCTGATAATTGCTAGAACTGGTCTGTTGCGATGGATCAACATCAGAAATTTTTGGGAGTCATCAAAAATTTCCCTTCAAAATTTGCCTTTATACAACTGAAGTCATAAGAAGGAGTTGGACACCAGGTGAGACCATTGGTCCATCCAGCCCACCATTTTCTACTGGTAGAGGGATTTTAGACAGCTTTTACCATCACCTGCCACCTGAAGTCCTGTGGAAAAACAAGACAGAAATAGGCAAATAGTCTGTTTTTCATCTGTGTCATTTTCCCAGTATTTACTCACAATCCCTCAAGTTTGGTTTGTTGAATTTTATAGATTCATACCTGATTTTTCCCTATAGCACACTTTTATATATGATTTTGCTACTTTACATATTTTTGCATGTAGCGTTCCTTGATATAATGCCCCCCCATGCAGTTTTTGAGCAAAGAACTATTCAAGATTTGTAGAAGGGTCTGATCCAAAGGTTAATTGTGTTTCAGTCAACATATTGGTCCAGGAAGTGTAAATTAAGTCAGTTCACTTAAAAGAGCAGACCAAAGAAAATTCTTCTCCTTTCTCTAGCCAAAGGTTGAACTTTGGACTTTCTCGATGCAAAATTTGTAAAATGTAGGCATTCATTCACCTGGAAGAAAGTATTTTTAAAGCTGTATTCAAGGACCTTGCTTGGGAGCAGCCTCAAATGTGCAAACTGGGGAAACTACTTTTAAAAAATGTCCAGAATCCTCCAGACAGCATAAGGGATTATGGGAGATCTAATGCAAAAAAGTAACTTCCCCAAGGTCTCCTTAATTTAACTGTAGCAAATCTTTGTGATCCTATCTATAGAGAATGAATATATTTTCATGCCATGCTCTTATCTATAATCTACACAATATTGCTTAGGATTTGTTTCTTGGTAACCCTGAAGTGTGATGAATTGAGCACTGTACTAGGGTTCCTGGCAACCAGGGTTCAAATCCCTGTTTTGCCAGGGCAACCCAGATGCACATATTTCTGAACTCCTCCCCTCGGCCTCACATTGACGTCTCTGTGGAACACAGTCCACACAGACGTGCAATGGTCTGGGTTTTTCGCTCAAAACTGGGATAGATCCACACTGTATTTCTTCCAGATTAAAACCATGGGTTGATGTAAAAGCCCAGATTTGTCCCCAGTCATCCCCTATGTCATTCGGACAGCTCTCTGTGAGACCATTTTATTTGACCCATGTAGATGTACTCAGAATAGTGCGATGAATTGAGCATTGGGCTAGGACTCCGTGGAAACCCACTGGGTAACCTTGGATAAGTCACACTTTCTTAGCCTTAGAGGAAGGCAATGGCAAACCTCTTCTGAACAAATCGTGCCATAAAAACTTCATGATAGATTCACCTTGGGGTTGTCATAAGTAAAAAATGACTTGGGCACACACCACCCATCAACAGTTTCCAAACTTCTCCTGAAACAATGAATCCTTCTGGGCAACCTTCCACCCCTCCTGTCTCTCTTAGTTTGTGTGGGAGAGTGGTTATGTCAAATGAACAAATGTCATCAGGGTAGCAGTGATTTAGAATGCCTGTCTATACCTGAATGAATGCTGGTCATTCCTAAACTGAGCCCAACATTGCAGACTCCAGCTCTGTAGGGGGTAGCAGACATGGGGACAGAGAGGGAGAATGATCTGCCCATCTAAGATTTATGGACAACTCCTGCCCTCTCCATGAAGCCAGAATTACTGGAGTGCCTTTTCAAGTCTTTCAGGCTGTTGTCTGATTCTCTCTGTGGTGAAATTCCTTTCCATCACACATTTTTCATGCATAGGCTCAAGTAAGAGGGTGAACTATCTTGCGTAGGCAATTTTTAAAAAATTCTTTGCACAGCTGGATTAAATCAAGGAAACTGTTTCCAGAATTGAAAGGGTGGGGAGGACTAAAGGAAGTGGCATAGTAGAAAGTTGCTTGAATTCGAATAGTAGTTCTGAATAGAATAGCTTTCGACGCTGACCATGTTCATGCAATATGAGCAGAGGTATGATAGCATGTTGAGAGCTAGCATGGTGTAGCAGTGTGAACATTGAATTACAACTGTGGAGAATGGGGTTTGGATTCCCCCCCCCCAGCCATGGAAACCCACTGAGGGATCCTGGGCAAGTCATACCTTCTCAGCTTCAGAGGAAGGCAAAGCCAAACCTCCTCTGAGCAGATCTTGCCAGAAAAATCCTGTGATAGATTTGAAAATGACTTGAAAGCAGACAACAGCAGCAGCAGCAGCAGCAGCAACAACAACGTAATTGTTAATGCATTTTAATATTTTTAATGTTCAGTGTTTTTAACTTTATGACTTGTTTAATTGCTTTTAAATAATAGATGTAAAGTTTATTGTTATATCTAGTAGATATGTTTCTTGAATGTTTTACATAGTTTTAATCTGTATTGTTTTAAATATGCTGTTAGCTGCCTTCAGTCTCATTGAGAGACTCCCACTGAGAAAAAGGCAGGATTTAAATGAATAGAAGGTAGAGGGGGAGATATTCTGCACAGGTCAGGGCTTAGGAACTTTCAACCTTTCAAATGCTGTGGAACTACAGCTCTCATCATCTCTGACCACTGACTATGTTGGCTGGGGTTGATGTGAGTTGGAGTCCTGAAGCATCTGGAGGTTCCAGTGGTGTAGACTTTAGTTGACTTGGATTTGACTTGTCAAGTTACTTCAGTGATCCATATGGGCTCAACATGTCAATAAATGATGTGCTGACTTGACTCAAGACTTCCATAATTTTAGTGACTAACTTCATCCAGAAACAGTAAATGTGTTAGGCAATGGGCTTGAGGTAAGGGCTGAAGTCCACTAAGTAGTCTGTCCCTGCTGCACAGTGGAGGAGCTTTCTAAAACTTTTAAAAAGCTTTAGAAGGATCCTTCTACCTCAAGCCCATCGCCTAACACATTTGCTGCTCCCATCTGAGAATTTTCCCCCTAACTTTGTGCACATCTTCTTGATTTTCTAATTATGGATTTTCTGGTTATGA
Source organism: Phrynosoma platyrhinos (assembly GCA_020142125.1). Lineage (NCBI taxonomy): Eukaryota > Metazoa > Chordata > Lepidosauria > Squamata > Phrynosomatidae > Phrynosoma > Phrynosoma platyrhinos. The sequence continues at coordinate 11,684,464 of CM034706.1, forward strand.
AAATTCACCACACATACACACACACACCCCGCAACCACCACTTCCTTTTTTTCTGTTAAAGTTGGTTCCCAGACTTGAGACATGACTTGAGAATCAACTTGAGACCTGACTTGACACTCAACTTGAGATTTGGAGTAAAATACTTGAATACATCACTGGGAGGTTTAAATGCTCCATCCACAGACATTGGCTATCAGTTGTCATATAATGTAATGAGTAAATTCAACAGAATTCTTCCAAGGGGTCATTTGAAACACAATAATATTACAGAATGTTTGACAGTTTAGTTTGCTGAAAGTATAGCATTATTGTTTTGGTAATGTTTTGGTAAAACATTTTGGACATAAGAACTCCATGGCAGATACTACCAAAACATTTAATTCCTATTGATTCCATAAGCTACAGGGGCAGAGAATGACACTCACAACCATTTATTAAATTTAAAGGTCCATAAAAACTCCTTAGTAAAGTTTCCCTTTTTCTTTTATGTTTTCAGTTGGAAAAAAGAAGGCGTTTCAGCAGCTTCAGGAAATAAGATTTTGACTGTCAGTTGCCTTCAACTCCACCCTTCACACAAACTAATCAGTGGCTGCTAATGAAATAGTTTTGAAGAAAATAGCGATATTTCCTTACCTCCAACTTTTTCATTTAAGGTTTCACTTCCCACGCAGAAGAAAAAAGTGTGTATTTCACACTGCTAATAATTTCCTCTCAAGCTGGCCAGGTAGTAAAGAGAAAATTACAGTTGTTTGCTTTGATTAAACCTTTGGAATAAGATATCAGCAGCTGATCAAGGAGAGCTGAAGAGAAGAGATCTGAAGTTGGAGAATTATCTTTTTTTTTTCTTGTAAAGGAAGAAAAGGAAGAGACAATCCATGTGGGTCTCTTTGCAGTGGCTCAGGGACACAACAATAAGGTCTGTTTCTTTGAACACTGAAGGTGATTGAACAGCTACTGGTGGCTGAAGTGAAGCTGAGAAAAGAACCCTGCAGATTCTCCACTTTTTCTTATCTCAGGCACTGGTGTTTTGCTCAGGCAGTTGAGGCAAACGAAACCACGCAAGTCAAAATGCTGGCCGTGAAGAAGCGGAGCCTCAAAATGTTTACGCTAGCCTTACTTTTCATCGTCACCATCACATCATTCTTGCTCAACTATACACACAGTGCAGTCGCAGTCACCTGGGACCCCAAGCAAATCGTCTACCAATTTTCAGAGCAGTTTAAAAAACTGATGAAATACTCAAGGAGGCCATGTGGGTGCAGCACATGTGTTTCTGAACAAGGGGTCTCACTTTGGTTTGACGAAAGGTTTAATCAAACTATGCAGCCTTTCTTGACCACACGGAATGCCTTCGTGCCCGAAGATAGCTACAAGTGGTGGCTGGTGAGTAGGAAGGACAGTATGATTTTATGGTGGTGAGGTCACCAGGTTAGAACCATCCCAGGCCAAAATCTGAGGTTTCAGAGCCAAAATCTAAGATTCTCAACCACCACCCTCAATCCTGACTTACTGAACATTAGCCACTGCTTACTACAGAGGTCTGTTCTCCTGTAGATTGAGACACAGCAGATTTATGCTTCCATTTGCCTCCCACCAGTGATCTCTGGTGCAACAGTCAGAAGCAAAGGGATCCCTGTTGCAATTCCTCCTGTCACCAGAGACACTGTTGGAAGGTGAATGGAAACATCAGTCTGCTCCATCCTGATCAACAAGGGAACAGACCTCCATCACTCACAGCAGCTGCTACTCCATAAACAGGATTGGGGGACTTTTACAATTCCTACATATTCCCTACACAGTTGCCATGATTGTAAATACGAGGGATTGTGAACACGAATCGGTTACGGATGTGTAACTTGAGGTTACACATTCGTAACAGTGATCTTGAATCCCAGCCCTTGTTTTATTTGACTGTGGTATCCCACTTGTTAAATGTCCTTCTTTTGGTGACCCAATGTTAGTTTCTTTTCAGTTCCAGGTCAAGACATAGCATTTTATTAAATCATTTTGGCCTAATTTACATTTGAGCATGTACAGGTTGAGTCTCCCTTATCCAGAGTTCTGAAAAAAGTCAAAACTTTTTTCATGGATTTCTGATGGTTCAGTGTATACAAATTTTGTTTCATGCGCAAAATTATTTAAAAATATTATATTAAATTATGTTGAAGCTATATGTGTAAGGTATATATGAAACATAAATGAGTTTTATGTTTAGGCTTGAGTCCCATTTCCAATATATCTCATTATGTATGTATATGCAAGTACTGGTATTCCAAAATAAATTTTAAAAAAAACCAACCCTGGAATCCAAAACATCTTTGGTCCCAAGCATTTCAGATAAGGAAAATTCATCCTGTACATGATTTTCAAACACTTTTAGCCTTTTAAAACTGTTTTAACTTGTTGAACTAGTTAATAGAGTTTCATTGTGTTTAAATTATTAAGTGATTTTAGTCTGACATTTATTTTTTATAGTTTTATCTGTCTACTGCCTTGAGACCTCATGCTAAAAGATGGGATAAAATGTTTTTGAAGTAATTGAGAAGAAAAAATATGCAAAACATATATGTGTTTCAAAATGTGCATGATTTAATGCACTTAAAAAAACCTTTGTCTCAAGGGGAGTTAGGTTGGCTCCATCTCTGCTGAATTTCCAGTGGGTGGTTAAAACTATCCATTAATTATTAAAGCTGACTTTGAAACTAGTTTTTAACCATTGTTTTACACTGTTATTAAAGAATGCTATAACATCTCTTGTAGCTCATCACCTCAGGGGCCTGGCTAGTCAGAGAAGCAATTAACAAATACTTTTAATAAAGGAATGAAGTCAGCATAATTATATGAACAATAACATGAACATAAATGAACATGGTTTAGTCAATGCAAAAATGTGTACAATAGGAAATGCTTGCAAAACATTGGGGGAGGGATGCACACAAACATAATCCACTAATTTCCATGTTGAACTAAAGGAAGTCTCACAGCTCAGTACAGAAACTGGATAGAATGAGAATGCCCATAGGAAACCTAAGAAATTCAACAAGAATGAAACTGACAGATTTTCAGATCCCTAGGTGGAAATATAAAAGTCCAGGTGACCATTCCTGGAGACATTTTGTTCCCCATAGTATCTAATTTCTGTCTTTGAGAGGTTTCTCAGGCTCATGGCTTTCCAGATGTCCAAGGGCCCTATTAAATCTATGCTGACAGCAAAAAGCCTGCCAGTCTACCAGCCCCACTCCCCACCCCAAAGAATCAATACCATTAAAGGCAGTGACCGGACTTTTACTGCCTCTGGCTTTACCGGCTGACTCATTTCTGCTTTCTGATTATAATTGGGTTTTGCAGAAAGAGCATCTGCCAGGAAGAAAAACAAACAAACAAACAAGCAAACAATTCTTTTGCTTGTTAATAGATGTTCAGGATTGTTTGCAAGAGAACAAAACAAAACACCGCCAAGACTGAGAAATTGCAGGTCCTCATCTTTATAGAAAATCTTCTTACCTAGAGTTGTTTTATCCATGGATAACACAAATAGTCAAGCCGCTGGGGTAGCATCTCCAAATCTCCGGGCCTGGACACTTTTTGAGAATCCTTAGGTTAGGAAGGAACAGCCTCAGAGTGAGACTACTGCCTTGAAAGTGTGTGTGTATGTATTCCTCATTTGTTAGACATATCTTGGCCATAGAGCTACCTTGACCCTTTATCTGGCCCTCCAAACCCTGGCAGGGCTGGCTATCTGCATGTATGTCACTTAGCCACTCAGCGCACCCACTGCCGTTGTGGGTCAGTCACTTCTGAGGTTAGAATGAGGCACCCAATGACCATCACATGCCGGAGCACCTCATTCTGAACACAGTGTGAGTGGCTGGCAACAGTGGCAGATGTGCAGGGCAATACAGTGGGATGTGTGTGCAGCATGGGAATGGAGGACTCTGGATCTTCCTGGAAGATCCAAAGTAAGAGGTACAATTTTTTAAATTTGTATTAAGGGTGTTATACCCCAATTCTGATGCTGAACAGTCCCAATGTCATCTGGACTGTTTGTACCAGACCCCGGTTTTGGGCCGTGCATCATCTGAAGAGGACACCACCGGAACAGGGAGATGGGCCTTTTGGCCCATGGAAACAAGGGCAGAAAGTACAGTTGGTTCTCTGAATCTACAGATTCCTTATCCACAGATTCAACCATCCACTGCATGATAATATTTTAAAATACATACAAGTTCCAAAAAGCAAACCTTGTTTTTGCTATTTTATATAAGGGACACCATTTCACTCTGCCATTGTATTTAATGGGATTTGAACATCCATGGATTTTGGTATCCATAGGGCCGGGATGGCGAACGTATGGAATGCATGCTAGAGATAGCACACAAAGCCATTTTCCCCAGCACTTGGAGGACAGGGAGGAGGAAGAAGAGGCACACGCCCATTCCTCCTTCTTTCAGACCCCCCCGGCCTTCAGCTGCCTCTTTGGGGCAGTTGAAGGCCAGAGATGGCATGGGGGAGGAGGAGGAACAGGCATGTACCTGTTCCTCTTCTTCCCCCCTCACCCCCCTGGACCTTCAACTGTCTCTGGAGAGGCAGCCGAAGGCCTGGGGGGGCAGGGGGAAGAAGTCCCACCCTGGAAGTCCCTGGCACCTGGTGCTGGAAGGCCTTTTACTTTGGGCACTCGACCCCTAAAAGTTTCGCCGTCATGGGTGTTCTGGAACCAAACCTCAGCAGATGCCAAGGGCCCACTATAATGATCATTATATTGGGCCTGTCACTTGGGCAATAACAGAGTTGTAACACATTTCTTCTAAGCTCTAAAGAACACATTGCTCAAACACATCTAATCTTATTCAGAAGTCTTTATATAGGTCTAACCTGCTGTTGATGCTTGAGATCCTGCTGCAAATGTTGGACTAACTCCTGCTTTCTTCCCCACAGAAACTACAAGGAGAAAGAAGTCCAAAGGGGATTAATGAGACCATCCAGGAGCTGTTTGAGATTATTCCTGGAGACAGGGATCAGCTTTTGGAAAGAAGCAATTCACGGTGCAGGAGATGTGCTGTAGTGGGGAATTCAGGCAACCTTAAGCAGTCACAGTATGGCCAAGAGATTAACAACCATGACTTTGTGTTTAGGTGAGTAGCTCCACAGAGTTCTTCAGCTGACAAAAGAAATGTATGAACTGAAAGTTATGAAGGGAGCAACTATAATTCAGCCCAACCATTGCTTAACAATTTACTGCAAATTAAAAGTTGGCTTACACACACCCTTTCCTGTCCTTTGAATTAGTCAATGTTTGTAGCTGAATAGGGGAATGGATTCTGTTCCAGACAGTATCCTGCTCCATATGTAAACTTCGTGGCTGAAAGCCTACATTTGAGTTGCATGGGATAAATCTCCACATGAAGAATTATGCATTAATTCTGCTGTATCACGCTTGCATCAAATGGCAATGTTGCACAACTGAATTAAGGCATGTAAGATGTATCTAGATGCATAACAAATATGCATACACTTCCATGCACAATGCTTACCCATGTAAAATGTGTATCAATATCCATGCCCAGTGGCTCCAAATGCTCCACTCTGCTTCTGCATCCTTGAAGTATTGTGCATCAGACAAAAATATTGAACTGCTTCCATAAGAGAACCATAGGATTCCAGTCCATGCGTTTCCCCACACCTCTCCTATTTTTTTTTCCTACCAGAAAATTTGATTTGTACTTCTTTGATACCAGAAAACCAAATCCATTAAGGCGGAAAAGATGAATTAGGTGTGCAAGGCCTTTTAAGAACAGGGTCTCATACCAAGGGTCTATGTACTTAAGCACTCTCTTCCAATAGTGGCCAAACTATTTTCTATTGTTCCAGTAACAACTCTAACTCCTCCCCCCCCCATCTCACTTTGCCCAGCAAGCAATATAAAGAACCACTCTGCCTTGATACTGGAGCTGGTATATAGCCGTATGGGCTAATAGTTGACCCTAAATTCGATGGATTTATCTAATCCCCTTGTAAAGCTCTCCCCTTGTAAAGAGTTGTCAGGTATCACTGTATCCTGGTGCAGTGAATTCTACAGATTCCAGAGATACTGGGCATTTAAATTGGTTGCCCCCTCCCGCCCTTGACAAACCATGTCTTTACAAAGCTCCAGTTTGATTGCACACTCTCTTCATGAGGGAAGATCATTTCCACATCAAATCTGGGCCATCCCTCCCTTAAACCAGTTTAAAATAACTTACCTTATGCTCTGGATCAGGGGTAGGCAACCTTTCTCCTTTAAGGGCCGAGGGA
>CM034706.1:11701152-11724471 GCA_020142125.1 Phrynosoma platyrhinos
GAAGGGGATTCTTGGATTATTTTAACTTGTGATGTTGTTTTAATTTGTAGTACGTCACCCCGATTGCGTAGCAGAGGGGCGGGATAAAATTATTATTATTATTATTATTATTATTATTATTATTATTATTAATGAGATGGAACAAAGGCTAAAGAAATTAATGTGTAACAAAATCAAAGCAAAGTTTTTGACTGGGTATAAACAAAGGCTTCATGTTTGGGGGTTTTGTTTGGGAGTAGAGAAAGGGCCAATTTTCCCAAACACTTCTGATAATGTTTACGAAAGTATTAGTCTCCCCTTGGTGGAGACTTTTTCTTAAAGCAGTAGCTTCATCCCACCCAGAATGCCACCATTTCTGTGTCAAGGAAATGGCACTGACCTTAGTGCCTAGCAAAATGTTGGCTCACCAATGAGTATTGCTTAAATATTTCTGACTGCTTTTTGAGAATCAATAGCAAGAGCAACACTGAGAGTTCCACCATGGGACATAAGAGAGGATTCTTGCCATAAAGAGGCTGAATGACAGCTGAGAGAGGACAGCGGAAACAATATATAGGAATTTTCCATGCTATCACAGAAACTAAGGCAATCATTAAAAGGAAGTGGCTCAACAGTGTGCAACCACTAACCTGTATTTGCCTAAACCCCCTTCCAATATAGGTTAACTATTTTTGACAGGCTGAATATTTGGTCATGTTCTCCAAATTTACACGTATGAACTTTAATTTGGTCTCTCATTCTTAAAATACACTGTTAACAATAACCCAGAATTTAGAAATAAGGATTGTTTCCATTTATCTCAGTTTCATAGTCTTCCAGGTGATGCTGATTAAATGTTGGGTCCATTAATGATTCACATTTTATCAAGAATCTAGGAATCATTGAGAAAATGTCACATAATGTGGCACCTTCACAACGTTTTTGTGATAGTGGGATTGCATGCTTCTGTGAGGCAAGAGGCTATACTGACAGTAGGGTTGCTATTGGCTTGGTCTTCCAAGTCAAACAGGCTTTTGCTGAGGGACTTAATGTGCAAAAACATCCCAGCATCATTAATTATGATACATAACCCCCAAACAAATCCAATACCAGATTGATCATCACCCAGATGAACAAGGATTGTGTCATCCTTATTGGACTTCAAGTGAAAGGTGGACTACAGGATTGGATATCTGTGGTCAGGAACCAAAAGGAGGTATTATGAAGCTACTGGAAGGCCATCTATAGTGGAAGAACTGGGCAGAAGCAGAAAACAGATTAATAATGGAATGCTATCATGAAGAAAATCCAACAGCCTAAGGCCACAAAAAGAGAATATATACAGTCTAGGGCAGGGGTAGGCAACCTGTCCCCTTTAAGGGCCGAGGGACTTCAGCTCCCAGAAGCCTTAGCCATGTTGGCCAATAGTCCCATGTTGGCCAATAGTTCCTGGGATTCTGGGAGCTGAAGTCCCTCGGCCCTTAAAGGCGACAGGTTGCCTACCCCTGGTCTAGGGCCAGAACTCTGTATAAGTTATGGATGAGCAAATCTAGGTAACTGTTCCATGTCCATGACTAGTACTTAGACATAATTTTGAAATGATTGCCATTCAATCATAACGTCCCCTTCTAATCTAATTTACCAAGTATCGGCTTCATACCTGGTAATAAGGAGAGCTATTCTGCCAGCAATTGGAACACAGTTGAATGACGTTTTTATCAGATTTGTAGGCAGGAGGAGAAGTTACATTGAATATACTCACATATGTCTAGAAATTTTACTCAAAAAATCCATGGGTTTTGTAAAGTACTGTACTTTAACTCTTATTAAAAGAGGAACCCTTGTGAAAGGCAAGAGTGTAATCTCTCCTGGAATAACTGATCCCCCTTTGCTTTCTCATCCATCCAGCCTTTAGTGTGAGCATAAACAGTTATACCTGCTGGAATTTTGTAAATTCCTTGGCTTTGTTTTGCTTTACTTCCTCCTTTACATCCTTTGTGACATGCCCCTAAGTTTTACCATCAGCTTATCCACAGGTCATATTAAAACCCATCATTTTGGCCCCCAAACCTGCCTTGACTTATACATGTGGTTGACCTATAGTCAAGTATATACATTAGTTAAGTATTTAAATCAAGTATACTTAACTAAGTACCTGATGCAGAATTCCAGTCCATGTTCCCAGACTATAAAGTACAAAAACAGTAATTAGGCAAACAAAGATGGTTGCTGCTGCTACATTATTATTATTATTATTATTATTATTATTACATGCTACTCAGGTAGTATTAGGCGTATACTGACTTAGTTATGTTCTTCTTTAACAGCACATATATTCCAGTTCCCCGTAAAATCAAAGTCAACAAAGACAAGGTGAGTTGCTGTTCTGATCTGTTCAGAGTCCAAAACTTTTTGGAAGGTTAGTGCTCATACATTCCCTCCTCTTCCTCCTGTTTTCCTTCCTGCCCCATGCATGAAGCTTAATTTTGTAATTTCTGTTTTGTTCCAAACACAGCTGGGGACCTATGAAAGAATTATACCTCAAAACAAGGATTAAAAAAACATGTTTTTATCTCACCTGGGTGGCTGTCATAATTTTGCAGAAGACTGCAGTTTTAGAAGATTTGGGGGGGGGGGTGTCTTCTGGGTGTATCCTCCTGAGACCTGACCCAGCCATTTTATGAAAAAAGACCAGTTCATCCCAAATTTGTGTTAAAATATTCAAGACTCCTCTTCCAGATGAGGCGATGTCTTGAGAGGTTGATGTATTTATTGCTGCTGTTGTTGTTGTTGTGTGCCTTCAAATCTTTTCCGATTTATGGTGACTCCATGGCAAACCTCTCATGGGGATTTCTTGACCAGATTGGTTCAGAGGAGGTTTGCCATTGCCTTCCCCTGAGGCTGAGAGCATGTGACTAGCCAAAGAGCATCCAGTGGTTTTCCATGGCCAAGCAGAGATTTGAATTCTGTTTTCCAGAGGCTTAGTCCAACGCTCAGATCATTATACCATTATACCATGCTGGCTCTCTGAGTATGGTATTTGACCAGTTAAGCTGGTGCAAAGGCTTGTGTTCAGAGCAGATATGTGACTGGGGAAAGCAATAGGTATAGCAATGAAAAAAGGTGCTGTGACATTGGCCTCTTGCCCAGTCACTGGTGCAAAGGGTACTTGAGAGTATTATGCTACATTCTTTAGGTCATAGCCTCCCTTGTCTGTCCGTCTGTCTGTCTATCTATCTATCTATCTATCTATCTATCTATCTATCTGATTTCCCCAGAATCAGGACTCAAGGCAGCTTAAAAAAAATGTAAAACAAATACAGATTTTAAAAAATGCATATTGGTAAGAACCTGCAAACTCTTCTTGTTCAATGTAATTAAACTATCTATAGGATTATAGAATTACAACCCACTTTCCTTTTTAAAATGGTCAGTTCCCCAATGCCTGTAGAATTTCATAAAAAAATCTTCATCTTCTGTTGGAAGGATAATTGGGAGACATCCAATTTAGTCTCCCTAGAGCAGGGGTAGGCAACCTTTTTGAGCCACGGGCCGGGTTGCTGTCCCTCAGACAATTGGGGGGCCGAAGCACCCAAAATAAATAAATGAATAAATAAAAATATTTTTTTAAAAAAATTAAAAAAATGCATGCACATTCTCTCAGCCCCAGAAAATCCATGGCAAAACCCCTGTGGATATTTTGCCAAGAAAACCCCAAAAATAAGTAATAACAACAATAATCAATATCATCATGGCAGGCGGTGGTGGCGGCGGCAGGACCGGCTTGGGGCCGGTCCAAAGGCCTCAGGGGGCCGCATCCAGCCCCCGGGCCTTAGGTTGCCTACCCCTGCCCTAGAGAGTGCCGGAGCCAGGGGATCAACCCCCAAGATATCTCTCTCCAAAGTACCCACAGGACATGCTTATGAGAGAGGCAGGATTGAGAATAGGGCCTCTTCCGAGGATCTCAAAACTTGGCAGACTTGTAGGGGACAGCACATTACTTCAGAAAGCTGGGACCCGAGCCATAGAGAGCTTTATAGGTCATAACCAGCACTTTGAATTAAAACCAATTTAAAATAGTGCCACGTGCTTAAAACTGTATAGGTGATGAGGTCCAGTCAAATCTAGGCTTTAGAATATAAATTTGCCAAAAGAAAAGAAAAGGCTGATGCCAAAGAAAGTTTGCAAACTGAATTTATTCCAAAAAATCCCTTATTGGCAACCGGAACAGAGCTGGAAGGGAGGATGAGGGGAAAAAATAAAGAAATGTGGCAGCACCTTTAAGACTGTGTTTTAGTTTAGCATGAGCGTTCATGGATATAAACACATTTCTCCAGATGCAATGTGAAAATATGGCTTTTGCTGCATCTGAAGTGTGCCAAGAAAACCCTGTGATAGGTTCACCAATAGGGCTACCATGAGAAGTGTGTTTCTATCCATGAAAGCTCATGCTAAAATAAAGACCAGTTAGTGTTAAAGATGTTAACACATTCCATTTTTTCCACATTTCCATTTTTTTAAAGATGTTTCCACACTCCCTTCCTCTTTTTTGTGTTGCAATAGACTAAAGAGGCTATTTCTTTGAAAGGAATAGAGCTGCTAGTCTAAAACATGGCTGTGCCTCCACCTACTGATAGCAGTGAGAACTGTACCTGAGCTGTATTGTTGAACATTTTATTTATTCTGTTACGCATGTTATTATGAATCATCATCATCGTCATCATCATATAATATAATATAATATAATATAATATAATATAATATAATATAATATAATATTATTCACTAGGAGGCTAAGTATGCATGAAGTTATGCAAAATACACCATAATATAGAATTCTAGCCAACATTTATAAAATAATTCCTCCTCCTCCTCCTCCTTGGTTTCATGCTTGCATTCCCCAACAAAAGTGGTTGGATGTTTTCATTCAATTGAGAATGATCACATTTGGTTGAAGTAGTGAAAGTGGAATAAGTCATGCCATGCCATTTCACACGGCTGTGCATCACAAGTGGTATACAGTTGCTTGTGGATGTATAATGAGCGTGGATGTGCCTGACTGCACATTTAATTATGTATTTGTTTGCACATTTGGAGTCTTTGTTCAGTTGCACAACATTGCCACTCAATGCAAGGCTGGCATGGCATGAATATGTTTACGCTGCACAACTCTGATGGAGAATCTCAACCAGAGTGTCTTGATAATGTTGACACTCCTTGCAGAAAACAGCCATGAAATTAATCATCTCCTGTTTAAAAGTAGGATAATAGATATGGGTGGGGTTTTTGGTCTCTGACAAAGAAGGCTAAATATCTCACAAATTTACAAATTCTAGAATTCCATAGCACTGAGCCATGGCAGTTGAAGCAGTGTCAAACTACATTAATTCTTCAGTGTAGATGCAGCCACAGTGACAGAATGCAGAATGAAGCTACCATCTGGAGTCCAAGAGGAGAATATTCCATGACTGGGTTGCTATAGCATATTGTCCACATGTTCACACACAACATATTGCTTCCATGGGTGGGACACAGACAAGGCCCTGCCAATAGACCTCTGCTTCAGCAAGTGTATATGAGGACATCTACGTCTCCAGCTATCAAGGTCTCAAGCCATAAAGGGCCTTCAATGTTATCACTAGCACCTTGGTATCTGTACATTGAGCCCTTGGTATCCACATACTGTGATGTCAAGTCCCATTAAATGTTATGTCATAGTAAAATAGTGCCTCTTATATAAAATGGCAAAATCAAGGTTTGCTTTTTGGAATTTATATTTTTTTCCCCTAATATTTTCAAGTTGAATCCGTGGATAAGGAATCCGTGGATACAAAGGGCAGAACGCATTCAGAATTCAGAATGTTAATTTTGAGATCCAGAGTGCTGTTATTTGATTCACCCTTTCTAACATTCTACAGTCAAGAAGCTGAGTTCAGTAGCTTCAAATTCAGGAAATTTGATCTAATTTCACATTTCTTTTTCATGATTGCTTTCTTAATCACTGTGAGTAACTGCAGCAAGATTAACACGCTGTTGCTTCATTTCATGCAGATCTTGATTTATCATCCTGTCTTCATAAAATACGTTTATGATAACTGGCTGCAACATCATGGGAGGTACCCCTCAACAGGCTTCCTGTCTATTATATTTGCTCTGCATGTCTGTGATGAGGTATGTGCAATGTTAAGGCATAGACTAGGCAAAGGGTGAACATCTTCTGGGGGCCCAGGGACTAATTTCTCTTAAGATACCTTGCAGGCTGCACTCCTTCCAAACAGGTGTCTGCTGATGGTTTAGTAAAAAACAAAAATACTTATTGAATAAAATGGGGCATTGAAGGGATTTGTTCCTTGTTAAAAGAAGCAGCTCTGGGGTGTAGCCACACTGCAGAAGTAAAGCAGTTTGTCACCACTTTAACTGTCATGACTCCGTCCTGCAGAATCCTGGGATTTGTAGTTTGGTGAGGCACCAGAGCTCTCTGACAGACCAGGTTGAATACCTCACCAAACAACAAATCCCAGGATTCCACGGGATAGAGTCATGACAGTTAAAGTGGTATCAAACTGCTTTATTTCTACTGTGTGGAAAGCAGGTGGAGACCATGATCACCAACTCTCCATTACAGGTTGAGTCTCCCTTATCCAAAATACTTGGAACCAGTGCTTTGGATTGTGGATTATTCTCCTGGATTTTGGGATACAGTTGCCCCTCCGTTTTCATGGGGGAGCTGTTCTGGACACACACACACCCCACAAAAACAGAAAACTGTAAATATTCAAGCCCCATAGACTTGAATGGGGGTGTGCACCCATGGGTGCTGGCGACACACAGCACAGGTGTGCGTCCCATCTTACCCCCCTCCATTTCCCACCCACAAACAGGTGAGGAACATGGACTTGAATTCCATGAAAACAGAAGGGCAACTGTATTTTCATATACATAATTAGATACCTTGGAGATGGGGCCCAAATCTAAACACGCAATTCATTTATCTTTTGTATACACAGGCTGAAAAACTTGGTTGGGGACACATGTGTCTCATGGACCACAGATGGTTTTAGAAAGCTCATGGTTTTGTTTTTTGTGTTGTATGGACTTTAGATTCAGTGGCTGCTGCAACATGGTGGGGCAAAAAGCTGCTTGCATATTGATGGGCGACTCTAGCATTGGGAGCAAAGTCCATAGTATCATTCACTTCCAGCAGCGAGCAAGACTCACTCACAAGAGTGCAGGGTGCCTTTCTCATAGGGGGACAACAAATACATTAGGCAATAGGCTTGAGGTCTACTTGGCAGCCTATCCCCATGAAACATCAGAGGATCCTTCTATAGCTTTTCCTAGCAAAAAGCTTTAGAAGGATCCTCCGATGTGCAGTGGGGACAGGCTGCTGAATAGACCTCAAGCCCATTGCCTAACACATTTGCTGTTCCACTCTGAGAAAGGCACACCATGCTCTCAAAGTGAATGATGCTTTGGACTTTTCTAACATATTCCTGGCTTAGGCAGCCGAGAGGTGTTGTCACAGTCCAGACAGCATTTTATAACTGTAACTGAAGGATCTTTTGTAACTGAAGGATCTTTTGTAACTGCAGGATTTTTTGTAACTGAAGGATCTTTTTGACAGCCTTCTGTTCCCTAATCTGTTGAATAAGCAGGGGATGCCTGTATACATGCAAAAGGGAAATATGGCATCCTGTTATCTTTGAACCAAACCAGCCTTTCTTTCTATCTCAACGATAAGTGTGCAGACAGATCAAATATGTGCTTTGAGGGCCTTAATTATTATCCTCTAATAACATTAACTGGGAAGTTGTGGTGATACTTTAGACGTATGGTATTATACATTTCCTTTGAATATAACCTACTACATAAACAAGTTAAGCTTACTTGGTTCTGGTCCCAAGTCTTGGCTGGTAACATCCATTTGTCTTGGTATTCTCGAATTCTTGTACAACCGCACTGTGGATCCATGGCTTCCCTAGTCCCCCTTCTAAAATGTTAATCCTGCTTGAACCTCATCTAGTTTCCTCATAAATCAGAGTTTCTTTGAGCCTGAGGAACTATATAATTTGTGGCAATAATGTCCTTGGTATGAAAAGGAGGCAAAATTGCATCTTTTTATTGCCATGACTATTTCGGTGTGTGATGTTATGGGCTGCATCTGCCCTGCTGAATTGATGCAGTTTGATACCGCTTTAACTGTCATGGCTCGGTGCTATGGAATGCTGGGATTTGGAGTTTTGTGAGATATTTAGCCTTCTCTGGTGCCACATCAAACTATACATCCCAGAATTCCATAGCATTGAGTCATGGGGATTAAACTGATGTCAGAATTGCATCATTTTTGAAATGCAGATGCAGCTGATGAGGTGACAAATGAAAACAATAAAATTAATGCAAGAGACTGAATTTTATTGAGTTCCTCTCTCTCTCTTTCTCTCTCTCCATATTCCTCTCCCCCCAACCTTCTTCCCAACACAGGTGGATCTCTATGGCTTTGGGGCAGATAGCAAAGGAAACTGGCACCACTACTGGGAGAACAACCCATCTTCTGGGGCTTTCCGGCAGACAGGGGTCCATGATGGTGATTTTGAATCCAACATAACATTGACTCTTGCCTCAATTGACAAAATACGTTTCTTCAAGGGCAGATGACCCTGGTTACAGGGAAAATGGTGATCTCCAGCTGCAGGGGTTATGGATACATTTATAAAAATAAAATACAGGAAGTCTAGGAGAGGATTGTATCTCCCACCTCAGTTGACAAAGCCACAACCAACTGTTGGTTGGTTTTAACAAACAGCACCATGATCAACACCATGTATTTGCTTCAATTTCCTTATTAATATTTGAAGGACATGGGAGAAACCTTTAAAAGATGCTGAGGAAGAGACTTCCTGCCTTTGTGAGACTCCCTTTGCAAGGCGTTTCAATCCTGAAATCTCATCATGGGCACATTAAAAAGAAAGTGATCCCCCCTCCCTAATTTCTGAATACATATCTTGAGTTTTCTCTGAGGAAAAAAAAAACACAACAGAAGATATGCACATAAAACAACAAGCAGCTTGCAGGGTTTCCCTCCAGTGGAGGTGAGACACCCTCTTGATTCCAAGATTACCTCAAAGAAGCTTATTCTGTTCTTGATCTTTCCTTTGGAGCATCCATTCAAAGGTTTCCAGTTCTCATCCTGTATTATGAAGAGCTGTAACTTTATCTCCTGCGAGCAAACATGGTTCCAACCTGCATTTACCACCATTAGAAGTATTTGAATGAGACTCTTCCATTTTCAGATATTATTTTTGTGTGAAGCATAGTAATAGTCATCATAGCCATAAGAAAGAAGGAAAAGTGGGAGAGATTATAAAGGAAGATGCTGGAATAAACTAGTCACTATTGTTTACTTTTCTTTTTTAAAAAAATGTCCTTTGGACTGCTACTCAACTCTGAACTCTCTTACAATGCTGAGTATTTGACTGAAATATTTTATATCTCTCTCTACGTACCTACCTACATATATATAAACACCTATATACACATTGGTCATTGACACGTGCCTTTATAAAACACTTGGAAAATAAAAGGAGGGTTGTCTGTCTGTTTGGCTCCCTCAAAAACTGAAATCTCTTGCTTAAACCTTTTTTGGATGAAAATAACTGATCAAAGCTCAAGTCCACTTGATTTATCTTTTGGTTCTGACAAACTTTCTTCTGTTGGCTTGAAATGTCCACAAACAACAGACAGGGATGTGGTGAGGTATATTTGAGATATTTTTTTTTTTTGGCAGCA
This sequence comes from Phrynosoma platyrhinos, assembly GCA_020142125.1. NCBI lineage: Eukaryota > Metazoa > Chordata > Lepidosauria > Squamata > Phrynosomatidae > Phrynosoma > Phrynosoma platyrhinos. The sequence continues at coordinate 11,710,918 of CM034706.1, forward strand.
CTAAATATTTTTGCCTTATTTTAAAGATTTTGATTTGATTCAAAAGGAAGATTTCTTCCATATATATATTTTTAATAACTGGTTGATGATTCCTTCAGAAAAGCAGGATTCCCACTATGGTATGTAAGCTCAGTGGTTCATAAAAATAGGCAGTACCTGTTGCATCATGTTTTAAGAAAGATGTCCATAGCAAGCAAATCCTCTTAACACAATGGGACTTACATTGGTTCGCCACAGGGCGGTATACAAATAAATATTATTATTATTATTATTATTATTACATCTGAGCAGATGTATATCAGATTGCACCATGAAACTTAAATTGAATGAAATGAAGAAGAAATAATCAACCAGTGTCCAAGGAGCAATGGCTTTTGGAAAGTTCTTCGACTTCAAAAGGATGTCATCTGGCACGATATTCTGGAAAATATTGTCTTGAAGAAAGTTGTACCACAGGAATGAATCATGGTGATGTTAACAGCATGGCTTCATAACAGTTTTCAGAAAATGAAGATGGATTGAACCACTTTAAAGTTACCTCATGTTACAAGATGTGGGACCTGTTTGTTGACTTGAGAAGAAAGGGACAATGGAGGATTGGAGTGTCTTGAGACACATTATTCTGAAAATCTAGATGGTTGAGGTCCAGACACAACATCATCATCACCATTAGAGAAATCTTTGCACAAGATTTCTTTTGAGAAATGTGTTTCAAAATTTTTTCTCCCAAGGACCAAACTACAGTTTTCTTCTTTTGGGTGTTGTTAGTTTTTAAAGCTTAAACAGGTTATTGATCAATTGGACATTGAACTAGGAGGCCCTGATTCAAACTTGGTGCTTTGTGCTCAATCCTAGCTGTGCATTTGCTTTTCTTCCAAATTAAAACAAACAAACAATTTAGATGTCCATTTTACAACACCACGTCATTTGGCCCTGGCTTGGTTGCCACGTAAATACATATTTTTGTGATTTGTGGTGCAGGCTTAATTCAAAGCTCTTTTCAACCATTGTCTCAACAAGAACACTGTCCTCACTGGAATTGTTTCATGTTTATGGACCTTCTAACAGCAATTTGATGTGCAGACATGAGCAGCACTTTGCCTACTGATTTAAGCAAATTAAGCTCATATGGCACCCCTATTCTGTAGACCAGGGGTAGGCAACCTTTCCCCTTTAAGGGCCGAGGGACTTCAGCTCCCAGAAGCCTCAGCCATGTTGGCCAATAGTCCTATGTTGGCCAATAGCTCCTGGGATTCTGGGAGCTGAAGTCCCTCGGCCCTTAAAGGGGAAAGGTTGCCTACCCCTGCTGTAGACTATAGCTGGATTCACCTTGTGCAGTTATGAATTCAGAAGCTGGAATTATGCATTTGTAACTGATAATCATGTTTACTCTTGTAGCACTATTGCAACAATTGCAAATGCCTCCCCATCACCTACCTTAACAGCAAGCAGCTGCACTGAGCAACAGAGGTCTGTTCTTCTGACAATTGAAATACTGCAGGATGGCATTTCCAGCCAGTTCCACCAGCGATCTGCAGTATGACAATCGGAAACACAACCGCACCACAATTCCTCATTGCAGCCTTCCTTGCTGGTAGGAGGGAACTAGAAATGTCACCCTTCTGCACCCTGATCACCAGCAGAACAAACCTCAATAGCTCGGTGTGCCTGTTGGATGTTAAGGTAGGTTTGGGATTTGGGTCAGGAAACATTACATGGTTAGACATTTGTAAGTGTAGACATTTGTACATCTGCAGTGTAGGTCCCTGGCTTGTCCCTACCCAAAATACTAGGTTTTGCAGTTGCTTTTGTTTTTTCACTCCATAGTCTGAGACTAAGATATGCATAAAGGCTGGTTAAATCAATTTATAGCTAGTGCTAGAGTAAGAATTAAAGCTGAGAGGTGAAATTCTTGGCATGTTGAGATTTGGGGACTTGCAAAGAACCTAGCCCAAGATTCTGGTGAGGTTTTGCCTCTGGAATTATAAAGTACTGAGCTGGATGGAACAGTGGCCTGACTTGCACAGGACAGTGCTTGAAAAGTGAAGAAAATGTGGAAATGGAAAGGAATGTTAAAAATTGTTTCTTTTTTGTGGAGGTGTATGCCCACCAATTTCAGTGGAGGGTTGGACTCGGTGGCCAACCCTATGATTCTGTGGGTGCATCTGCACTATCGAAATAATGCAGTTTAGCACCACTTTAACTGCCATGACTCCATCCTACAGAATCCTGGGATTTGTAGTTTTATGAGGCACTAATACTCTTTTGCAGAGGAGGCTAAAGACCTTACAAAATGACAAATCCCAAGATTCCATAAGGTGGAGCTACAGCACTTAAAATGGAGTCTGCATTATTTTGACAGTGTAGATGCACTAATACAAATAGATAGATGATAGTGAAGAGGAATTTCTCTCCTCAGTAAGCCCAGGAAAAAAAAATTAGTAGACCATGGTCATGAATACTTCAGCACTTGCTCTTGGATACAACTTGTCTGGCCTTTTAATTTTTCCCGGGGCTACTGTAGGAAGACTTTCTTCTTCAGTAGAAGGAGTATGGACACGCAAGACAATGGTGATGGAGACAGTAATGGAAAGAGGATAAGATGATTTATGGGGAGAAAGTCATTTAGAGCACAGAAATGTTGACCACAGAATGCCCAAAGAATCTATACTCTTCTGGTCAGTCTAACAGTTCCAGAGTTTCTATAGTTAGGAAGGTTTAAAAGCAAAGCAAAGTGGTGGTGGTTTTAACTATATCTTGCCTTCTAAGCAAGGGGAAGTGCTGAAATATTTACATAATTTTGGCTAGAGGTCAAGTTGATATCTGTGTACTTTGTGTCAAGGGGGAAAGGGACATATTCCTTAGCTTAGCATGTAGGTTCTGTGAGAGGGAACATCTTCCCCAGCTGGATTCTTCCAGTCATGGTACAAGATACTTCAGGAAAAGGTGGCTCCCTTAACTGGTAGAAATCTCCTTGCCATTTCCCCATAACTTCACTGATATGAATGGAACATATTTTTAAATAAATAGCTGCTCATCTGGTTTTCTTTAGGTTGTGGTAGCTGGGAATCTGTGGTATGACTTTTATCAAGAGAAAAATCAGTCTAAGAATGCATCTACACCAGGGGTAGGCAACCTTTCCCCTTTAAGGGCCGAGGGACTTCAGCTCCCAGAAGCTTCAGCCATGTTAGCCAATAATCCCATGTTGGCCAATAGCTCCTAGGATTCTGGGAGCTGAAGTCCCTCGGCCCTTAAAGGGGAAAGGTTGCCTACCCCTGATCTACACTGTAGAAATAATGCAGTTTGATACCATTTTAACTGCCATGGCTCCATCCCACCGAATCCTGGGATTTGTAATTTTGTAGGCACTAGAATTCTATGGAAGAGAATGCTAAAGGCCTCTGTAAAACTACAAATCCCAGGATTCCAGCATAGGATGGAGCTGCAGCACTTAGAGTGATGTAAAACTACAGGAAAAGAGATTCCAACTAAACATTAGGAAGAACTTCTTGATGGTAAGAGCTGTTTGACAGTGGAACACACTACCATGGAGTGTTATGGAGTCTTCTTCTTTGGAGGCTCTTAAACAGAGGCTGGATGTCCATCTGTCAGGTGTTTGTGTATTCCTGCATGGTAGGGGTTGGACTGGACTTGTGGTCTCTTCCAACTAGGATTCTGTGATTCTAAACTGCATTATTTCTAGTGTCAATGCACCTTAAGAACTTGTCAATATTCAAATTCAAAATACATTTTTTCAACTGTGGATTTCCCCTTCTCTATCCCTTCTTCTGTTCTTTCCTCAAAGTAGTGTGATTTTATAGACCTTTCCCCATCTCAGTACATGCACACAAACCCCGAGTAGTTGGATTACAGTTGTTGTTATCCCAGATATAGCTATGATTGCTTGAATTTGAGGATATTTCATCCAACAACACCTGAGACATAACAAATTAGGGAAAGCTTTATTAACACTTGTTCTCCTAGCCTTTACAGTATTACAAGAGCCAAAGCAGAAACCCTCTTTCCACAAAAGCTATAATTTACAGACTTGATCCTTTAATGCAAAAGTGAGCAATTGTTAGACTATAACTCTCACCATCTTCACTTTTTGGCTACATTAGTTAGGACCGATAGGTATTGCAGTCCAACAGGGCATATGTTCTCCCTTTCTAAGAAGGCTTTAGAGGGGGAATTAGAGAAATCCATGGAGGAGGAGGAGAAATCAAAAATAAATGGCTTTTATAATCTATGGTAGCTAAATGGAACTTCCATATGCACCTTTGAATATCAGATGTGAAAGGAGGCAGAAGAGGAAGATAGTTCTTGTTTTTGTCCCCTTCTTAGGAGTATCTAAGGAGCAACTAATTTTCAAATCCATCAAGTCTCAATATTGGGTCCTCCAGATGTTTTGGAATTCAACACCCCAAACTGACAGCTGGCATGACCAATGGGCAGAAATCCTGGGAGCTGACGTTCAAAGCATCTACAGGAGCAAGGACTGAGAATGACTGAACTAAACCAGAGCTGAGGCACATGCAGCCCTCCACAAATTGTTCGACTGCAACTCCTGTCAATCCTAGATTCATAGCCAATGAAGAGGGAGGGTGGGAGTTGCAGTTCAGCAACATGTGGAGTGTTGTACGTTCTCCAACCCTGATCTAAGCAATATTTTTCAGCAGCACATTCCATCAATTATTATCATATTATGTGAAGATGTACTTATGTAAAACTTACTTTCTCTTGTATGTCCATGTTATGTTGTCCATCAGTGTTATTGGATAGCTTGGAAGTGTGAAAGTTATGTAGGATGCAAAGTTTTCTCCAAATCATGCATAATCAAACCCCTCCACCTCTTGTCTTTTCCGCTCCAGATTAAAAATTCAACAGGTGAAGTATCGTCTCTCTTCTGAACTCCATATCATGCCCTCCAAAGATTTGTCTTCTGAATTTCTGTTGCCCAAGCAGCTGTTAAAGATAGGGGAGTCCTGGTAATGGGAAATTTGAAGAAACGGGGAGCTGACTTTCATGTGAAGTGGATTGTTTGCTTCTTCCAAAGAGCGGTTTCTTCTGCCAGCAATGCTGTGCTTTATTATTTAAACTCCCATGAGTTTTAGAAACCACTAAAATGAAGCCTCCAGTGGAGGTTAAGTTTACCAACTTTTGAACTAATCTTGCTCTTATTTATTTTCATTTTTTAAAAAGCAGGTTCAGCTACCAGAACGGATCAGGTAAAGCTTTGCCTGGTGTGAAAATGAAATGATAGGAGTGCAGAGGAAGATTCGCTTTCTAAATTTGTTTCAGGCCAAGGCTTCTGTTAAAGACCAAAACAGAGCCAGGGGGGCAAAATAGGAAGTGGCATACATTAAAAGCCATATACAATTCACTCTTAGAACTTGCTTGCTACTTGGTTTTGGAGATTATGGTTTTAGAAGAATGCTTCTTGCTGAAAGAAGAACTTTCACCTCCCTTTGTCGTTTGTAAGATGATTTGTGTTAACACTGTGTTAACATCAGGGCTAATGCAAAAGAAAAAGCAGAGGTAGCTAGGAATGGGAGGCTGCAATCCCCTCTTGGTTGTCTTATGATGATCAGGAACAGGGTTGCTAACTTGTTATATACTTGTGCTCAAGTGTTTTTAAAATGCACCCTGAGACACAAGAGATTAGTTAGAGGTAGTGTTTCTCTGCATGTAAAGCAGGGATGAGTAAAGTGCAGGGCACTTCTAGACATGCAGCACCCGGGAACATTTTTGTGACCCACGGGGTCAAAAATATTTTTGTCCAAATGCCATCTATGGAGTGTGGAAAGCATTTTCACCACATTTGGAATTCCCCCTGGGCCAAGTTAGGCCTAGAAGAAGCCTTGTTTTGGAACAGGACATGAATAGGAAGTGACTTTCACTCGCTGTTGTTAAAAAAAGACCAGAAGGCCCCCCAAACATGGTGAAAATATTCCCTGCCCCCCCCCAGAGGATTGAGGGGGTTGCAAAAGCAGGTGCGGTTGCCAGATGCAGACCTCCAATGGCTAGTGTGCCCCCTAACCTTCCACAGTTGCCCACCCCTGGTGCAAGGAAAAGTCTCCAGGTCCAGATTTTCTGAAGACTGTGGCCCAGAAGCAGATCTAGATAGTTTTCTGTATAGAGAGTCAGTGTGGTGTAGTGGTTTGAGCATTGGACTATGGCTCTGGAGACCAAGATTTGATACCCCACTCATCCATGGAAACCCACTGGGTTATCCTGGCAAGTCACACACTTTGAGTCCCAGAAACCCCTAGCAATAGGGTTACCATAAGTCAGAAACAACTTGAAGGCACACAACAACAAATAGTTGACATTACAGAATTACAGAATTGTCAAGGGGGAAGAGAATTACAGTTTTATCTATGCTCCTCTTTCAAGTATGGCTGTATTTGAAGAGGTCCCTCACAAAGAAATGATGGCTGGTGACTTTCATGTCAGCGAAATGGTGACTTTACTTGGGGTTTTAGTCCAAATATTAATGCAGCCACCCAAAGTGTCAAACCCTAACTCTCAAAATGGATATGGTACTTTGAATAGTTTAATGAATGGTTTGAAGTAAATGCACTGCCCAACTGGTATGGAAGCCAACAGACATCATTGGTCATAACTCTGGTAGAAGACTTGCAGAAGATTTCATGTTCAGACCAAAAACACATCTACCTGAAACTCTGAAGAACCACTGCTAGTCAGAGTAAACAATACTGAGCTGGATGGATGAGTGGTCTAACTCGGTATTGGGCAGGTTCTAAGGTTCCTTATGGGTTTCACATATATTCTTTGCTTTGTGGTCATAATCTGAAAGTATAAAGCCAAGCATCATAATCTTGGCCTGCATTTCTTGCCAATGCAAACAATCTCACAGGTATTTATTTATGTATATGTGTGTGTGCGTTTTGAGCAGAGCCAAATTTGTTGGAACGCTGTCTTCTTTTGTTCTTTTTTAAAATCTTATACTACTGTTTTTATTATCACTCTTTCCAAAATGAAGGATCACTTGTTTTTGCAGTGACATCTTATTTATTGCTCACGTTTTCAATATGATACAAATGATTTTGAAATAAAGTTTTCTATTGCAACAACCAGCTCTTTGTAGATGTTTGCTGCCCTCCCTAAAATAGACATGCCCCCAAGTAATGAAACTTTACTAGATGACCATTAGTGTTTGGTGGCAGACAAAATGATTCTAGTGTTCATTGATTAAATCTGCACATGTTAATAGATGAATAAACATATAGGCTGGAATTCGGTAGATTTAAGTGTTCGAGAAATAGAACTGAGCTGTTTCACAATGTATGTGTTCACCTAGAGACTGCTGTGACATTACACAGTATAGTTATCCACTGGGCAATGGTTGCCAGTGAAATGATTAATGTACCATGGCCTCATGCTCAATGGTCACAGTTGTGCATTCAGCCACTTCCCCAATGTGCATTGAGAAATCAGCAAGAAAGTGCCAGCACACAACAGAAGTCCCAGTGTTCATCAGGAGTATCCAATGCACATCAGAATGGGGATGTAATTCGTCACTACATTTCTTATCAAAGGTAGAAACATGAAGTGAACCCCTGTAATTCAATTGCATCCCCATTTTGAAACCGTGTTTCTTGCAAAAAAAAAATCTCATACATCTGCAAGTAAGGGCCTTTGCAGACTGCCAGAAATAGTGCACATTAAATTGAGGCACTGCCCTGGCTCAGTGCTAGGGAATCATGGGAACTGTAATTTATTGTGGCTCCAGAGCTCTCTGACAGAGAAGGCTCAATGTCCCAGAAAAAAAAAATACAATTCCCATGACTCCCTAGCACTGAGCCAGGGCAGTGCCTCAATTTAGTGTGCAATATTTCTGGCAGTCTGCAAAGGCCCTAAGTCAGGGGTAGGCAACCTTTCCCCTTTAAGGGCCGAGGGACTTCAGCTCCCAGAATCCCAGAAGCTATTGGCCAATATGGGACTATTGGCCAACATGGCTGAGGCTTCTGGGAGCTGAAGTCCCTCGGCCCTTAAAGGGGAAAGGTTGCCTACCCCTGCCCTAAGTCTTAAAATTACCACCTTATGTTGCCATCCAGCAACATTCCATGAAATGAGTCTAACCAGATTATCATCTGGTCAAGATGTTCTTCCTTGGTGTCTAAACATTGCAGATGGTGGGTGAGTATCTTTGATTGTTAACACAGGAGTACTATTCTTTTTAAACTAATTCTGAATATCACCAGATTTAGATTTATTTGCCAGTAGGCTTATGTCAGTGATATTATTATTATTTAGCTCTGTCTCCTTTGTATATCCAGTTTTAATGTTAACTAAATGATCATCAGTGGACTCAATATTTGCATATTCTGCTTCACAAAGTTTATTTAGTGGGGCTTGGAGTGAGTTAAGGCTGCCCATAATGACCAGTTTATTAATCAGGGGGAGTCTCCTGTATGGTTTCATTAAACCTTCCTCTTCCAACGTTTCAGTATTAGTACAGGCCAGAGGGACCTCTGCATTATTTCCATTACTATCATGGGTGTCTTCCAGACAAATCAGTCCTCGACATCCTCTGTCTGTTCTATCTTATTTGTTTCCTTAACAAAATCTTCTTTTACTTGGTTTAGTTGGGTGTCAGATAAGGTGTAAGGTGTCCCTTAATTCAGTTCTTTCAGCCTCTTCCAGGCTCAGCTGTTATCTTGAGCTTCAATAAGAATAAAGGTTTTACAGTTTAAATTTTGGCCTACTCATGTGAGATGTAGTTTTTGTTGCTATCTCAGTCCAATTTTCTCTGTCTTTAACAACTCTGGGCTTGCATCAGTGGTTGTTTCTTCTCTTTATTTGCCATTCTCCCACATGTTGGAAAAAATCTTCAAAACCCAGTTTTTGAAGGCTATTCGTAATTCAGGACTTATTCTGTGCAAAATTTGCATGTGATTGTTTTGCACAGAAAGCACAATTTTCTGCACAGGAAACAGCATTGTGTGCATGGAAAATAATATTTCAACTCAGAAATATTAATTCCTGCACAGAAAATTCTGCTTTCTATGAAGAAAATGCTTGTTCTATGCAAATCAACCATGTGCAAATAAACATCCGGTTTAAAAAATTCTGTGCAGAAAGCTTCATTTTCTGTGCAGGAATTAATATGCTTGCATTGAAATAATATTTTCCATGCAGAAATACCTTTTTCTGCCCAATTCACACACATTTTGCACAGAATAATTTCCAAACTTTGAAGATTCTTGTCCTTCCAGGATTCTTCTCATCTCAACACCTGAAAAACACGTTTTGGACCATTTTCAAAATATTTTTGAATATTCTTTCCATTGCTCCAGAAGAAATACCCAATGTGCTGAAATGTGCATCAGGAGTACCCAGTGCACATAAGACTTCCCAATGCATACTGGACATGCCCAAATGTTCATCAGAAGGGTCCTATGTGCCTTGCACACTCTTGCTGGTGCTTTGATATGCATCTTTGCAATTTACTAACGGACTTTTGCTGTAAATTGTGAATCATTGACCATGATGAAGAATCTTGGCCATAGTTCTGAAGGTGAGGAAATAAGATATTTTTGTATTTAAATGAGGCAGGTGTATAACTTCCTTCTTAAGAGGAACTTGATCTTCAGCAGTTAGCATGTGGAAACATTTGGCTCCAATAACAGATAAATTTCTACTTAGCACAGGAGTAGGAAGGCATGCAGCTCTCCAGAATTTGCTGGACTACAACTCCTAGACAGCATTAATAATTATCAGGAATGCTAGCAGTTGCTATCTGGTATCTGGAAAGCTGCATGATTCCCAGCACTGGCTTCCATACTAGAGAAGTGAGTTCTTCACTAGAGAAGTGGTCCTCAAACTTTGGTCCACCACATGTTTTGGACTTGAACTCCCAGAAGTCCTAGGCAGCTTGGCTAATGATTCTGGGAACAGAAGTTCAAAACATCTGGAGGAACAAAGTTGGAGCACCACTTTGTTAGAGGAACAAAAGTAAATCACATGACTGGTGGGGTCTTCCTTCTAGTCACTGCTAAACCCTCAAGCTCCTGATCTTTTAGTCACTGTTCACAGGAGGGGCTGAGATTGCAAGCCCCACTTGGAGAGACTAGGGATGTCACATCACTATCGGGCATCAAGCAAGTTGTCCCTCGCATGCTGACTCTACACCTTCTATCAACAGGAGATGGGAGCTGAGAAGAAGCATGAATGGGAGGCATTAGAGAAAGGTGCTTTGTGAAAGGCTAGAGCAGGGGTCGGCAACATTTTCCTACCTGGGGCCAGTCGCTGGTCCCCAGGTCTTCTGCTAGGCCAAGGGGGGGGGAATGGCAGAAGTACTGTGCATGCACGCACACACTCACTTGCGCATGCGCAGTACTTCCAGAGTACTGTACATGTGCAAGCAAGTTGCGACCACCATTTTGGAAAACAAAATAGTAGCTGCGACTCGTTTGCACATGCGCAGTACTTGGCGCATGCACAAATGAGTTGCAGCTGCCATTTTGTTTTCCAAAATGGCGGCTGTGACATGCGCGGCAGCGCAGCAGTGGTGGCATGTGTGGTGGCAGCGGGGGTTAATGGGGGGTGCCGGCGGGGCAGGACCTGACTGAGGCTGGTCCAAAGGCCTCAGGGGGCCGGATCCGGGCCGTAGGTTGCCAACCCCTGGGCTAGAGAATGGAATAGTTTGATAGTTTGACTGGATGTCACTGAACCACAAAGAAGGACAAAGCACCACAAAATGTAGGACATTCAAGAAAAATGTAGGGCCTTACCAAACAATGTTTCATGGCAGAGCTGGAAATCAAACCCTGGTTTCCAGAGTTGTAGCCCAACACTCAAACCACTACACCACACTGTTGAGCAAGTAAAAAATGACACAGTGCATAATACTCAAAGCTTGCCGAGCATTTGGGCACTTAAGGTACTTAAGGCTGAAATCTCACAGGCGCCTTTCCCCACATGTGGCACTAAAACTCCCAAAACAACACATTCACAAACAAGTAACTTTCAAATACATAGCTACATTAGTCTGTAGAATGAGTTTGTAGAGAGGTGTAGCACCTTTGAGACTAACTGAAAGAAAGAAGTTGGCAGCATGAGCTTTCGTAGACTAGTCTACTTCCTCAGATGCATCTGGTGGAGTGGAGAGCAGGTAACTTGTTATACTTTTAGAAGAGGAAACAACCAGAAATTACGAGTAACAAAACAAAGTGGCAGATATTCAAAAGGTCCTTCCAATCTATTGCCTAAACATCAGCTTCTTTAGCACTTGAAGAAACAAATGGTGCGTCTACATTGTAGAAATAGTACCGTTTGATACCACGATAACTGCTATGACTCCATCCTACAGAATCCTGGGATTTGTAGTTTTGTGAGGCACCAGCACTCTTTGGCAGGTAAGGCTAAAGGATTTGTAAAATGACAAATCTCAGAATTCCATAGGCTAGAGCTACATCACTTAAAGTGGTATCAAACTTCAGGAAAAAAGATTCCACCAAAACATTAGAAAGAACTTCCTGACAGTAAGAGCTGTTTGACAGTGAAACACACTCCCTTGGAGAGTGGTGGAGTCCCCTTCTTTGCAGGTTTGAAGGCTGGATTGCCGTCTATCGGGGGTGTTTTGATTGTGTGTTCCTGCATGGCAGAAGGGGGTTGGACTGGACGGCCCTTGTAGTCTCTTCCAGCTCTATGATTCTATTACTCGAATGCATCCAGATTCATCACTTGGTTTTTTAGGGTAGAGAAATAAAGGTAAAGGTATTCCCTGTTGTCAAGTTGTGTACAATCATAGGGGGTGGTGCTCATTTCCATTACTAAGCCAAAGAGCCAGTGTTGTCAGAGACTACTCTGTGATCATGGGGCCAGCATGATTGCACAGAACGCTGTTTACTGAAGTGGTACCTATTTATCTACTTGCATTTGCATGCTTTCAAACTGCTAAGTTGGCAGAAGCTGGGACTAGTGACGGGAGTGCACCCCATCATGCAGCACCCGGTCCTCGAACTGCCAAACTGTTGATCTTGCAATCAATAGAGTCAATGTCTGAACCACTTGAGCCGCCGTTTTTAAAATGGCTTTTAAAAATAAAGCTAGCACGCATATATTACTATGTCCACTAGACGGCACTGTGCCTCTGTGCTTTTGGTGGGGCTGTTGCCTTTTAAATAACTTTGTGCAATATTTTTTTAAAAAAGCAAACATTGTAAACTGCAGGGTAAGCTCAAAGCCAGGGGTAGGCAACCTAAGGCCCGGAGGCAGGATGCAGCCCCCCGTGGCCTTTGGGCCAGCCCCTGGTCAGTCCTGCCACCGCCGCCCCCCCTGCCGCCACCCACCATGATAATATTGATTATTGTTGTTATTACTTGTTCTTGGATTTTTCTTGGCAAAAGCTCCACAGAGGTTTTGCCGTGGCTTTTCTGGGGCTGAGAGAGTGTGCATGCATTTTTTAAAAAATATATATTTTTATTTTTTAATTTTAATTTTTACTTATTTATTTATTTATTTATTTATTTATTTATCGTGCTTAGCACACACGCACACACACACACACACACCAATTGTCTGAGGACGGCCGCCGGCTCAAAAAGGTTGCCTACCCCTGCTCAAAGCGGTTCTTTTCATTTATGCCTACACTTCATATTTCATATCCCAGCATTCTGAATGCACTGATTTGTAAGCAAGTGAAACTTGTGGGTTCCCCCCCCTTCAGATAAAGAGCTTTGTGTCACTTTAAAGTCTTTGCAAACAGCAACCCACCCAGCACATGAGATGAAATAAAAAATACGGGGGCACTTATTCCTTTCTCACACCTAAAAATACTATGCCAGTTTGGCAATCTATGTTCATGCCAAGTAAACCCTATTTGCTTTTATGGTGATACAGTTGCTTTTTCTGTGCCAAAGTAATACAGTTACCAACCACCCCAGAAATTAACTGAGATGAACATTAATGATTATTATAATGGGAACTTGGACTGCTAAAAATCCCTCTCTGATCTGATATTGCCTTAAATACATTAGATTTTCAACCCTCCTAATGCTCAGTCAATGCTAACCTTTCTAAGGGCCTTTGCAGACTGCCAGAAATAGTGCAAATTGAGTCCACTTTTAGGGTTAGGGTTAGTGCTAGGGAATCATGGGAATTATTTTTTTCTGAGACATTGAGCCTTCTCTGTCAGAGAGCTCTGGTCCCACAATAAAATACAGTTCCCATGATTCCCTAACCCTAACCCTAACCCTAACCCTAACCCTAAAAGTGGACTCAATTTGCACTATTTCTGGCAGTCTGCAAAGGCCCTAAACCTTTTAAATTAATATTCCAGTCCAGAAGCATCTGGTGGCTTTGATTTCAAGGGATGACAATCAATCTACTTCAGAGTTTTTTCTGAACATTCAAGGAATGATCCAAGGTGCAGAATCTATTTTGAAGAAAGGGTTTGGGAGCCTTGGATCACTCCTTTAAAGTTCAGACTAAAATCCACAGAGATTCAGCATCTTTCTGTTTGTTCCCAAACTCTTCTCCAGTCTCTATCAATGTATTTTCCTACTTTGGACTCACCAGCTTTGA
>CM034706.1:11726462-11740139 GCA_020142125.1 Phrynosoma platyrhinos
AGGGTTCAATTCCCAGCCTGGCCATGAAACCCCCTGGGTGACCTTGGGCAAGGCACATGGTCTCAGCCTCAGGGGAAGGCAATGGCAAACCTCCTCTGAACAAATCTTGCCAAGAAAACCCCATGGTAGATTTGCCTTAGGGTCGCCATAAGTCAGAAGGCGCTTGAAGGCACACAACACATAAACACATATCTTGAGCTAGTACAACGTCCATGGGTTTGATTTCTCCCCATATCCCCTTGGCTTCTGCCAGTGTCCTCTACATGGTTATTGGCTTTACATTACTAACAAGTTTTCCCTTGATCTATTATTTCTGCCCATGGAGGGCAATGGTGCTGCACATTCCACTACACCCTATTCTCTGGAGTGTTTATGAAACACATGCCTTCTTTTTGTAAACTTTTGAACTCTTTTGGCAGAGACCTTTGTTTTGGTCTCCATTTCAGATTAATCGTCTTACAGTTGCAGAAACTCACAAGGGAGTTAATCAGTAACTCCGATGCTTATCAACAGTTCTTAGCCATGTATCCCTATCTTGCAAAGCTGCACTGCTATTTTTTCATCTTTCTTTTCTTTAATAAGTAACCACCAAATAAAGAAAATAAATACACCTGTTCCTGCTGAGCACAAACAAGTCTCTATGTTCATTCACTGAACAAGTTTCTAAGGGAAGGAACTTGGTTTTTGCAAGATCAGAAGCCCAAATGCCTCCATTTAGGAAAAAAAGTTCAGTTTCCAGTCATCTGCAGTGAGTTATTCTTCAAATTAAAATATGTAGGTCTAGTTGTCACTGAAGTATAAGCTGTGCACTTCACTATCAACCCAAAAAAGGATAAAAACAGATACAATTATGCATCAGATGTTCATGTGTTTATTTTCATGAATCTGAATTGAAATAGAAATGCATTTCAGGTGGGGAAGACAGTAACCAAGGCCTCATTCCCATTACAAAATAAATTGTTTTTTGAGTCAAATTGATGAAGCAATTTAGTGCCAAAAATATACTCATACTATTTGAGCCATAATCGAACCTATCCATTTCAATTTAATCACTTCACGTTCACATTCAGTAATGGATCAATTCAACATGGAGTTGCCTGACAGGGGTGAATCCACCACAGGAACTGAATCAAATAGACAGCGTGTTCACACTTTTGCTGAATCGATTTATTGCAAAAGATGCAGAGAATTCATCAGATCCAGGGGAAAAAATGCTTTAAATGCATTTAGCACTGGGGAGGCCAACAAACTGCACCAGAAATTCGGCACAAGTGCGAACAAGGGCCATTTAAACCAGCTCAGATTGGTTTGAAAACTGGTTTATTATGTAGTAGGGATGAGGCCCAAGTGTCCCATGTGCTGCCCATTAATACCAAATGATGGATCCATTATACTTCACGGACAGAAGAAGAATGGGAGAAGTGCAGAGTGTGTGATAATCTTTCCCCCAATCATGCAAATGGGACGGGAGCAATCCACTTTGCTCTCATCCTGAACCCTCCATCTAATAATCTCCCCAGACACAATTTTAATGAGAATTAAGCAGGGCTTAGAAAATTCTTATTTGGAATTTATTCTGCTTTGATCAGACCTCACCTTGAACACTGTGTCTAGCTCTGGGCAGCACAATTCAAAAAGGATGTTGACAAGATGGAGAGTGTCCAGAGGAGAGTAATCAAAATAGTGAAAGGTCTTGAAACCATGCCTTACGAGGAGTGGCTAAGGGAGCTGGGTATGTTTAGCCTGGGGAAGAGAAGATTAAGAGGTGACATGATAACCATGTTTAAATATTTGAACGGATGTCATGCTGAAGATGGAGCAAGCTTGCTTTCTGCTGCTCCAGAGACTAGGACACAGAGCAGTGGATTCAAACTACAAGAGATTCCTCCTGAACATTAGGAAGAACTTCCTGACAGTAAGAGCTGTTCGACAGTAGAACACATTCCCTTGGAGTGGTGGAATCTCCTTCTTTGGAGGTTTTTAAATAGGGGCTGGATGGCCATCTGTCGAGGGTGCTTTGATTGTGTCTTCCTGCATGTCTTGGGGTTGGGCTGGATGATCCTTCTAGTCATTTCCAACCCTATGATTCTATGACTTCATTCCCCTAATCATACCCATGATAGTCAGGGAATCCTGGTAGTCATAGTCTTAAAAAGTAATTCTTCCAAGGTTCAGCATTAAGGAAAACACTGAGACCCAAACTATATTTTTTAATGAAACTCTCCACAGAAATCAGCAAGTGATATGAAATTACAGAATATAACTTTCAGAGAAGTAGGAACTGCCCAGCAAAGTTCAACATTTTTACAGGCCAGACTCAACAGATTAAGTGGGAAGCTGGATATTTGTGGTTCATAATCTCTTTGGGTCACCTTGCAGTGTTTGAATGCTCTCCCCCCATGCTAAATGTCAGACTAGGAATTAATTTACAAATCCTTGCATTCAATTAATATAATCAGACACTGAGGACTGATATTTTCTGGCTGTTTTTTTCACCCACTTCACCAATCTTTCTGGGTTTTCTTACAGTTTTGCTTTTTCTCCTTCCTTTCCTCTCTTTCCCCAGTGTCAAGATATAAATCCAACCAAAGCAGATGACAAGTAAAACCAAAGATTATAATAAATAATAAAATCACACCAAGACAATACTGCAAAATGTAACTGTTTGGAATCCTCCTGTCAATTGGCCTTGTGCAGTAATGGCTGGCAGTTTCCATGTCAGTGGAACAATGAATCCATTGTAGGGTTTAGTCTGAATTTTAAAGGACTTCCCACAATGTTGAACATATTTCAAAATATCTAGATAACCCCAAAATATTCAAAATATCTAGAAAACTCCTTTACACTCTAAATCTACTGCACCACTGATATGGAAGCCACCAGTCTCCATGGCCTTGTAGTGGTAAGACAGTTGAGTGAATGGAAAAGATAATCTATCTAGGGCCGAGGCATCACTAGGGTGGTATGGGGGTGGGTGGGGTGCAGATCACACTGGGTGACACCCCAAGGGGTGATATACCTTTTGGAACTTGCTTGGGTACTGGGTGAATGAGAAAGCATATCACCTCTCCTTCTTGTTTGCCCAGCAGATGCACCTAACCCTAAACAGGTTGCTGGGTGGCCATAGCACCACACTCCTCCGCAGCTGCTACTGTTGCAGGGCTGTGCCTTGACTTCACAATCTGATGCAGCTGCTCAGGAGAAGCCACAATGGAGCCTCTGAAGGCCACAGCACAATCTCCCTCAGTAACAGCTGCTCTTGGGGAGCAAAGACTTCCCTTCAGAGTCCAATATGGTTGCTCAGTTAGCATCCATGACAGAGTCCAAACAGACCTCCCAGAGGCCACAGTGGTGCCCCCCGAGCAGCAGCCGCTGTTGGGAAGGTGATGCCTTCAGAGTCCAGTACAGCTACTGGCCATCCAAACAGGCCCTCCAGAGGCTACGGTGGTCTGGCTGGATGGTTGGCCAGTGGGGCAGTCCTGCCTCAAAGCCCTTTCAGAACTGCACCAAGCCCTTTGACACCACTGGCTGGAGTAAACCTGTCTATTCTTCTTTGTCTGGCTGCCTGCCTCTCCAAAAGAAGATAGTGGTAGGTGGTCCTGTCGGTGGGTGGCTACTTTTTTGGAAAACCTGGTGTCCTCTCTGTATTTATATAGTACATGTTGGAGCATATCAAGCTTTTGGGTGCCACTGAGTTTTGCCAAGAAACGTCTTCCACATACTTACAGTAAGGACTTCCTTTAGACTTTTTACTTCTAGGTGGAAACTGGTTCAGTACCTCCACCAGTCCCACCTCTCCTCTCTTCAATTCTTCCCACTTCATCATACCCTCCTACTGTCCCGATTTGACAAGAACAGTCCTGATCAATGCCCTTTTTAATCTGCTTTTAAAGTATCCCAGTTTCTCTCTCCTCCTCCCACTTTCCTTCTTTGCCTTCAGATTTCTTCATTTGCTGCATTGTGAGTTCAAACTCCAAAAGTAGTTTGCACTCACTTAACTCAGTACAACTGGGGAGGGACAGAATCTTGCCCTGTCCAGTACGCTCAGGCAAAAGCAAACTGCTGCAGCCTCTTCTTGTGTACACATTCTTTCTCATTAATAACTTTTATCAGTTTTTCCACATCCTGATGTTGCTTGGCCACACACATCCCAGCTTTCATCTGTAAGATGCTGGAGGGTATGCTTCTTGTTGGCTCTAGAAGCCTTCCAGTAATAGGCAGTTATTGGGAATAAGAACTTCTCTACTATTACTCAGAAAACAGCCTGGACACCATGTAGAAAAAAAGTAATAAGATTAATAATAGACCCCAATTGCTCATCATACAGCATAATTAGGACCTGCATTGAAAGGCTGCAGTCAGTGGCATTACTAGGGTTGGAGTCACCCAATGTGGTACCTCATGGTGACACCTACCATAGATCTGCCATACCACGCCATGGCAAAAGGCGGGGTACGAATAAATTATTATTATTATTATTATTACACCATACAGAATCCTTAGTAACTTTTTTTTTTGGACTAATGTTACTCACAAATCTTAATTTCCATATATCAGTGCATGTAATGGCAATAGCTGTGGTACAAACAGCTAGCAAAATTAACATTTTACCTTTAAACTACAATATCATAGGCATAGCCTAAATGTATTTACGTGTATACAGTTTCATGTGGTTAAAGTGGAAATTTGATAAGATGTGATCTTTTTAAAGAACATTTTAAAAGAATATGTTTTAAAAAAATAAATTAAAATTAAAATGTTAAAATGATTTTTTTCCCAAAAAATAAATTGAAAATGTATTTTTTTAAAAAATTAAAAAACCTACGGCCTCTCCTTTTTCCTCCTACTGAGCCTCACCCCACTCATACCGTCTCTTCCAGTAAGCTTGTGTTTTAAAGGGACAGAGGTGGATGCCACAGCCTGTTTCTGCCAAAAGGCAGATTTTTGGGGAACAGTGGTATTACTCCTCCTTAGAGGTTACCTGGTGTAGTCTATATCCTCTGTATCCAGTTATGCCCCTGGATGCAGTGTAGAATGGTCACTACTTGCACTCTCATTTACTGTATTCAATTTCTTTTTTCTGTTTTCTCTTCCTCCTCCCCACAAAACAGTCAAGATCCCAAGATCATTTGCCCCTGAGCACACTCAATCCCTATTTGGCTTTTGGAGGATGTCCTCTCCTAAACTTTAAGCATTTCCCACCTAAAGACGTTTTGCACTTTGGCAAGCTTGGTTGTTTTTTCCTCCCCTGAGACTGATGATATTCATTTTGGCCATGTAGGCATTTATGCTAGGAAAAACGAGTTTCGTATTACATACACAATGTCACTTGTGTAATCCCCATGCCAAATAAATGTGAATAGAAGCAGGCGCAACTGTGTTACATAATAAATACATAAATAAATGTACTGTTTATTCTCCTGTAATATAAATTGCCTGAAATTCTAAAGCTTAAAGTACTCTTACAGTGAAGGCTGGTATTGATACTAAACATACCAGACAGAATCCTCCATCCCAGTTTACATTATTTAATGTTATGTATACTTAGTTGTGAAGCAGAGATGCTAAGAAACCCTGTTAGTGAATTGCAAAGATGTGTAACAGGACACCAGGAAAAGTGTCCCAATGAGCACTGAGCTCTAGTGAAGTGCATTTAAACTGGATTTGCATTTGCATTGGTCCAGCTGTGCATTGATCCTGGTACACCTGGATCATTTTGCTGGCTTCCATACATAATAATAAAACAGCAGCCCCTTACCTCATATGGACTTTACAGAATTGCCCAGTTCTAATTCCTGCAGATGTAATTCTACTTATGAAGATGTAAGTCCCCAACAGGATTCCAGCCACAGTTGTTTGCAGTCTTGGGATCCCAGCAGAACATAATGGTGAATTGTAGGAACACTTGCTAAATACAGATTGACAAACATAAGGCAAAGAACCTTCAGTCCTCTACAAAGAGTTGAGATGGGGCAGCCATGCCTGTTTCAAATAAACTTGTTAGACTTTGGTTCAATCTTTAATTCAATGCTCAGGAAAACCTTCTAACTGCAACAGCAGTCCAGCAACGGAGCAAGACTGCTGAAAAGGTCTTCAAACTTAAATTTCCCATTTTCAACAACTGAGGCTGTTGCCACACTGCAGAATTAATGCAGTTTGACACTGCTGGAACTGTCAGGGCTTCATCCTATGTAATCCTGGGATTTGTAGACTACTTTGTGGTGGCACCAGAGCTCTCTGACAGAGAAGGTTCAGTATCTTACAAAATTACAAATACAAATTTAGCCATGGCAGTTAAAGTGGTGTCAAACTGAATTAATTCTGTAGTGTAGATTGTGTGTCAGAACTTTTCTTTAGTACTGCCTAAATAAATAGTGCTAACAATAAATTTGGGCTCTATCATGTCCTTCTGAGTTAGCGCATGTGGATAAAATGGCACGTCACACAGGAAACAAACATTTTGAATTGAAATGATAGGCTTGGAAAATATGGAAGCTGGAATCTAATGACAGATGTTCCCTTTCTTCCCGTAAACAAATGTGACCTTATAACACATATATTCCTGTTGCCGATCTACATTTTTGTCAGACGGCGCATCCATTCAGCTCTGTGATCAGTAATGATAGTAGCAAAACAGGAAATATAACAGAAAGCAATCCATGATGGACTTCCTATTTCAGGGTTTAGATCTCCTCTAACTGTTTTGGCCAGCTAGTAGCAGTTGCTTCCTCTTCTGCCAAGCCTGCTACTTCTTAACATTTAACCAGAAATTGGAAATGTTACTGGGTTGCTGTTGGTTGTTTTGTGCATGACAGCTCCCAGAATCCCCCACTCTGAAATGGGATAACATTGAAATAACTTTTCTGAGCACTAAATTTGGGGAAAAAATTGGAACAGGGTTGCCTCCTCAAAGATGGTTGTGGATAATCAGAGCTCCACATTAGAAGGCTGATCAGTGTTATTCACTTTCTTGTTATGTGCATTCACATCACCTCTGAATTATGGCAGCCATATTATGGCAAGATTGATTCAGAAGAGGTTTGCCATTCCATAACTCTGAAGCTGAGAAAATGTAACTTTGGATGTTTTCACACGGGGGCCCCTAAAGCCGGGTGGAGCCATTCCGGAATGGCTCCTGCCGCTGATTCTGGAATGGCTCCGTCGGCGGCAGGCTAATTCCTTTTGCCACCCGGAATTACCTGAAGCCGGAGTTAGCCGGAGTTAGCCTTTTGCCACACGGAGTGACGCCGGACTTAGGGCTCTGTGCGTTTGAACACACGGAACGAAAAGCCGGACGGATGCAGGGATGGCACTGGAAGGGGTGGGGTTTGCCACACACGCATGTGAACTATGTGGAAATGGAGCCGGAGTGAGGCCAGATGGAGGTAGGATTGCCTCCTCAAAAAGCCCTGTGTGAAAACGTCCTTCCTCAAGGCCATCCAGTGGGTTCCCATAGCGGAGGAGGGATTCAGACCCTCCTCTCCAGAGTCCTAGTGTGTAAGTGTCCGGACATCTCCTAATATATTTATCAATCTAGAGGTGCAATATTAAGGCAGCAGCATGTGTGGGTGCAGTTTGAGATGGCATACACAGCACCAGAGTATTCAGTGTGGATGGCGTGGGGATGGAGGAGCTTTCTAGAAAGAGCACCACCACATACATCCACTCTCTCTGCAATTCAGATTGAAACCAAAAGCCAAATCAAACAAGTTCTGCCAGATCAAACAAGACTAGAATCTGCTTTTCATCTCTTAGATATTCCTAAACACCCCTTTCCTGCCCTCTCATTCCTGGGGGCTCCAGATCTTGTCTAGGTGTTGTAAAGTCCCTGAAGCATGATTGATCAAAATCAACCTGCAAGAACCCTAAGATCTGCAGGAGAAGGCTTTCTCCTGGTCCTACCAAAATCACAGGCTCACCTGGGGAGGACACGAGAGAGAGCCTTCTTGGTGACTGCTCCAACTCTCTGGAATGCCCTTCCTTGGGAGGCTAGACTGGCCCTCTTCCGTTACTTGCTTTCCGCCAGCAAGTAAAAACATTTTTATGCTAGCAGGCTTTCTGTACACAATGCATAGCAGGGTGGTTTTATGGCGCAGGTGAGTTTTTAGTCTATTTTTTACTTGTGTATATTTTATGTGATTTTATATTGGATTTAGATGTTTTAATTGCTCTGAATTTTTTTTGCAATTTGAAAGGTTTTATCTGTGAGCCACCTTGGGTCCCTCTGGGGAGAAAGGCGGGATATAAATGAAATGAAATAAATAAATAAGCCCCCTCTCATCTCCCCAATATCTAAACAAACTCTACCCTTTGGAAATCTTCTGAAGTGCCATTAGAGGTGATCAAGCTTTTTAATAAAATCATTGTTTCATGTCTCCATCGTCTATTTTAAAGTTATGTAAAAATTACTTCTGAATGTCTTTACCATGAAGACACTGTGATGACACAATCCAAAATGAATATTTACAATGCACACTTATATATGTTTATTCAGAAATAAGTCCCATAGTGCTCAGTTGGACTTATTTCAAGGAAACTATACAGGCTCAGTGATGTTTATGTACAATCATATACATGTGCGCAAGGAGCTTACTCCAAGAGAAATAGTAGAATTAGACTGCTGCAACCTTAAAGGCCAAAAACAATAGAATGTAGCTTTTGATAAACAGAGAGGGGAAATGGAAATGTGTCAAACAGAATGCCAGTATCTTTGGCTGGAGAAAAGGAAACACTGTCAAATCTGTCCAAAGCATCTTTGTCAGAAAACAGGCACATGATCTCTCTCCATTATAAATGACACATGGGACCTGCAATTGAGTGTTGCTGGGTTATGTGTTCAGTGGTCCAGCTATGGCCACACTCTGCTTTAAAACACATCACTCTATTCCTATATTTCCTATTATTTCCACCTACCCACCTAATCCAGCATTTCTTGCCTCTTGCATTAACACTTGGGGGTTTTTTTGGGGGGGGGTGGTTGGGTTTTTGGTTTAGGTTTTTTGCAAATCCTGGGGTTCTCTCAAGTCTACTGACACTTCAGTTTTGAAGCAGGAGAATGAATTTGTTACTAGTATATGGACATTCAATGGAAGATGGTCTGGAGGGAAGACCTAAATAATTTCTTTCTGAAAATTCTTTGGGTCTATCCAGTGGAGTCTAGAAAACTACCATTTTATCATTTGCAAATTGGTTACTGCAAATGTGGCAACATGGTAAAAAAGAAGAAGAAGGCCTTTAAAAAGTCAACCAAGGGAAAACTTCTAATGAAACAACTGAAGTTAAAACTTGTACAGACAGGAAGGAATTCATGGTTTTACTGTAGGTTGCATCAGAGCAAATAATTATCCCAAAGTAGGCAAGATCAGTGTCATTGCATCGGGTGAGAGTCATCACGTGTTCTGTTTTGTACCTGACAAACGTGCCTCTCTGTTCAAGGTACAGTTGTGGTATGAAAGATCATATTCTGACGTAAGGAGTTGCACCAGGCATTAGAAAGGGGAATGTTTAAAAGATAAATGCATCAGATAGCAGACCTGTGAGTCAGAGCAGAGATTGTGTTGAACTGGTGTAAAACACTAGACTGAAAAGAAATGTGTACTGAATGCATATTGTATATTTTAGTATCTTACCAAGAAGGACATTTCATTGTCCTTTTCTTGAGGATAATCCAGACTCCAGATTCCTCCATGCTTCCCTTCAAGTAGGAATCATCTTGCAGCAGGCTGGTGTTCAGTAATCCTCCACAGAACCATATAGGAGCCATATATGGTTCCTTAGGAGGTATCTTAATAGTGGCCTGCTGCAATCTAAAATGAACTGTTTCAACACACTATAAACATTAAACAAACAGCACAGACAGTTTACACCTTTTTGAAAAAAAATAATAGAGAAAAATATGAACCAATTAACAAGTAAGTATGGGCCCTTGGTATCCACCAGTGGCATCACTAGGGTTGGGATCAGCCCCCGTTGACCTCCTCCCATTTCACATTATATAGAATACTAAGTAATGCTTTTTTGCACTAATGTTACTTGTAAATTGTAATTCCCATATACCTTTGAATGTAATGCTAACAGTTGTGACACAACTAGCAAAATTAAAATTATACCTTCAAATTAGAATATCATATGCACAACCTAAATATATTTACATATACATAGTGAAGATTTGGTTAAAATATGATGTTTTTAAATAAATTTGAAAAAGAATAAAAAATACAAAATTACATTTTTAAAAATTGAAAATTTAATTTTAAAAAATTCTGAGGTCTCTCCTGTCTCCTCCCACTGAGTTTGATCCCACTCCCACTATCCCTTGAAGCATTTTAATGGGAAGCAGAAGAATGCCACAGCCTGTTTCTGCCTAAAGTTAGGCACTTGGGGAGCAATGGTGTAAACCCACCTCTGAGATTTTGTTCCAGGACCCCCTGTGGATACCAAATTCAATGGATGCTCCAATCTCATTATATACAATGGCAGAATAAAATGATACCCCTTATATAAAGTGGCAAAATCAAGGTTTGATTTTGGACTTTAAAAATAGATATATTTCATGCCATAGACGGTTGAATTTGTGGATGCAGAATCCGTGGATACAGAGGACTGACTGTCTTACTCATCATTTGGTAAGATGTTTATATATTCAAACAGATTATATTTATTTTGTGGGCGCTCAAATTTTTGGAGTTCCCAAATGCTTATGATGTAGACCAATAGCCATAAGAGCCAGTGAATCTGAAGTGATGTAGTCCAAATAAGCAATATTTCCAGGCTCTAATATTGAGGCGGGTGTCCTTGAGGGGCCGTATTGGAGTGGTACGAGTGTTGGATTGAAACCTGGAGGATTCAGATTCCATCATCCACTCAGACATGGAATTCACCAAGCGACCTTAGGCCAGTCACTCTTTCTCAGCCTGATTGATCTCAGGGACTAGTTGTAAAGATACCATGGAGAGAGACAAGGGAAACCATGTAAAAGGCCTGGTGTTCAGTGGAGGAAAGGCAAGATAAAAATGTAACAAATGCATAAGTACATTGTCCTTACATCAACTGCTTAAACACTGTGCAGTGTTTCATCATCAGCAAGCCAGTGTGGAATGAGGGTAATTTTTCTTGCCCACACTCTGTACAGGAGAAAAATGGCACCTGCCAACAACTGGAAACAAGATCACATTTACCTGAAAGAACATGGTGGTGGTAAAAAGCATGAAGGCTGACATTCTGGGGGAAAACCTTTCCTTGTGACCACATTCTTGAATTAAAAGGTTTTGCCAGGAACCTTAGACCCAGTTCCCTTGAGAGATCTGATCTCCTGTTTTTCTTTTTCTGGACAGCTCCATCTTTCATAGCAATGTTGGCTTAAATGCCAGGGGCTCGGCTCTAAAGATAAGGCAGTCACCAGGCACCTTGCCAATGGATAAAGGAAGCACAATCAGTCTTTAGGAACTGGATGAGTTCCCAAAACTAGAGTGGGATAGTTCAGCCCTCAAGGGAGAAACACCTTCTTTTATAATGTCAAGGATTCCATTTTACCTCTTGATGTTGGTCATAGTTCTTTCTGATCTCTTATCTAGAACATCTTGCTCTTCTCAGACAAAGGATGATAAGAGGCCAAGGTACTGAGTTTCTCAATCAATTGCATTTTTCACCTCCAAACCCAGAGAGGTCATCCAAGGAAGATCTCCAGTTGAGGCAGTGGATAAACCAAGAAGCTGCACAAATAAGTGGAGTGCAAAGTTCTGGAAGCCTCATTTCAGATGTTGCATTAAGAAGACAGAGCTGAGTGAGAGAACTCATGGTCTGAGGTCATCAGGTTAAATTCCAGAGGAGTACTTCTGCAAAGAACTTCCATCTCAGACCATGGAGAGCCACTGCCAACCACTCCAGGCCATGATGTG
Source organism: Phrynosoma platyrhinos (assembly GCA_020142125.1). Classification (NCBI taxonomy): domain Eukaryota; kingdom Metazoa; phylum Chordata; class Lepidosauria; order Squamata; family Phrynosomatidae; genus Phrynosoma; species Phrynosoma platyrhinos. Next base: position 11,738,360 of record CM034706.1, read on the forward strand.
TTTTATGGGCCAGTGATCTGACCCAGCTCAAGACATATTGCTGCCTGAGGCAAGGGATAAATTGCAAGATTCTCTGTTCCCCATACAGAAGCAAGCTGGACTTGCAGTTGACCTTATTGCAATAAGTAAGCCACAAAATATTATTCATTTCATTTATTCAATTTATATCCCACTTTTCTCCTTATCCTCCCTGCCTATGAAAATGCCAAATGCTTCAACACTGTGAGACTGAGCACCACTAAAGGCTTGATCATGGGGAGTATCTCAGATCTCTTTCAACCTGCCCAATTATAACACTTTGCTACCATTTGAATGTCTGTATGTGTTTATTCATTCATGTATTTATTTCATTTAATGCCACTTTTCTCCCAAAAAGGGACCCAAGGTGTCTCACAAGATACCGTGGTTGCATCCTATGGAACCCTGGGATACATAATTTGGTACTATTATTTCTAGGCAATGAATTCTGAATATCTCCATGAAACCATTGATCCCCTAATTTCATAAGAGGAAGCTATGGCAGTTCAAATGGTATCAAAATGTTGTCTTTATAGCCAATACTGGATATTAAACTTGGTGGCATTTTTCTCCTTGAATCTTTTCCCCTTCACTTTCATTAAAGAGTGTTTCATCTGCTGCAACAAGCACTAAGACATGTGCATCTATGTAGCTTCTTTTTCTTCAGATCCTATTATTGCCTATGAATATGCAAATCTGTGCAGTGTTAATTCATTGTTTCAAACCTATTTAATAATCATACACACACAATTTGGGCTCCAATTAATCCTCTGTTGTCTCACTCTTTCATCTGCTTTTCAAATGTCCCAGTTTCTCTCTCCTCCTCCCACTTTTTCCCTTGATCCTCTGTTTACTTCAGTTACTGTAAACTGAGTTCAGAGTGTAAAAGTAGTTTGCACTCACTTAACTCAGAGAGAGAAGAGAAGAGAAGAGAAGAGAAGAGAAGGCATGGCTTGCCCTTCCAAGCAGACACAGGCAAAAGCAAACTGCTGCAGCCTTTCCTGGCAAGTTTTTTTTTTTAAATTCCTCATTAATAATAATTTGCCATCTTGACCTTACTCTGATGTTGCTTGGGCACAGATGTTCTGGTTTTCATCTGTAAAATGTTAGAGTATATAATCAATAGAAACGTCTTTAATCAGGGGGATAGCCCTAATTTATATTTCCCAATGTAGATTCTAGATTTTGGCCCAGTTTCTATTGATGTACATTTCTGAGTGCAGTTTGTCAGCTCCTCTTTGGCAACTAAATAAAATCCCTGATAATGGCAAAAAGGAGGAGAGATATTTTAAAGTGGAGCAAATCTGGGGGTTCTTTAAAGTTTCTGAGCCACTGGTCTTTAAAGGAATGCATGCAGGTGGTTCACTGTGATTTCTGCAAAAACAACCTCTTGCAATGAAGCAGATTCAAATCCTTCTGAAAGATAACAATCCCTTGTATTCCACACTGCCTGGCTTTGATTTGTATCAAAAGAGGCATTCAGCAAGCAAGCTAATGAGTAAAGCTTGTGACTTCAGTTTCACCCACGCATGCTCACCAGACCCAACAAAAGGCATAATAATGCCTATTATGGTGTGTTAAAAATAACATGAAGGGAAGCAATACTTCCTTTTAGCTGAGGCTGATCTTTCTCTGTCAAGAGAAATCCTGTTACAAGGCATTTCAGAGAGCTTTTAAATTAAATTAATGTATTTATATTGAACTAGCATAAACCTCAGAATGAAAGAAAGAAAGAAAGAAAGAAAGAAAGAAAGAAAGAAAG